>JAKEPQ010001027.1:11097500-11180000 GCA_024500445.1 Entomyzon cyanotis | reverse complement strand
AGCCCGCTCAGGGGACGAGGGGAACGTGTCGGGGAGAAACTTTTGAAAGCCTCGATCTGAGCGTACAGACGGTAGAGACGGACCGCGGTAGCCCGGAGGGGAGCAGCGGCTCGGCCTCAGGACCCCCGTGCGCCCCGCACCTGCTGGGGACCTGCCGGGGGAGCCCGACAGGAGCAGGGCAGAGGGCTGGGCCGAGCCGAGCAGAGCCGTCCGGGAAGGGCCAGGCAGCGGCCAGGGAGGACGTGGGGAGCCCCAGGGAGGCGGTGGCAGCCGGGAGCTGCGTCCCTCACCCGCCCCGGGTGGGACCGGGTTCTCTCCGCAGTCTCACAGAGCGGCCCTGCGCGGCTCCTCGGACTCGCCGGGCGATTGTCGACGGCAGAGCACTTCCCGGCTGGAAGCACGCAGGAGCGGCAGCTTGGCAAGCTCTGGGTATATGAGTGTCCCTGCCCCGCTGGGCTACTGCGGGTGTCCACTCCGCCCCGCTCCGGAGAGGCCCCTTGTGCTGCGGCTCTCCGGCACAGCACTCAATTGTAAGGGCTGTGATTACAACAATATATCTCCACTGTGCTCCGCGTGCTCGAGTGTCAAGGGTAGTGTTTTAGAGAGGGTGCGAGGGGCAGCAATTCATAAGGGGAACTGACAGTTCTTTGATGTGAAAATGATGCCCGGTTTTTTACTCCAGGGTGCACAACCGAAGAAAGATTACACTGTTTAAACAGCGAAATTTAAACCCAGATGATAATAGTAACGAGCCAAGGAGATGCAGTAGGGAAGTCAATATTACAAGTAGAAAAGCAATCTCTGAAGGCCTTGTGTGGCCTGTTGGGCCTGAGAGAGTGAAGCTGAATTCCTGATAAATCATTAATCATGAGTGATCTTTTCAGCTAAAGATTCATTCTCGCACAGGTTCTCAAGAGCGTCGGCCTCTGGTCCCGGGGGCTTGTGGTGCTGTTCAAGGCAAGGCCTTGTGCACCCGCGGAGGCAAGAGAGGCTCGGCTCTCCCACTTTCTGCTTTCACCAAGAAGGACTCTCATGCCAGGGGAGAAAAACAGCCCAACATCATCTTAGTTGTTCTCTTTATAAAATGATGTGAGGGACAGATTCTGGTTTGTATCACTTTTTTTTTCTTTTTTTGGTAGTCAATCAGTCAATCAATCAATTTCCCTCCCACCCTCTCGGGGTGTAGCATAGCAGGCAGGACTGCCCGCCCTGCCCTCCCCCCGTGAGGCTCCGCAGTGTGCGGGTCGGGGGTGCCAAGCGCAGCAGCTGCCTCCCCGCGTGTCCCGTGGGAGCTCTCCGGCCCCACGGCCAGAGCCGGGCTCCTTCCTGAGCGCCCTGCCCGCGCACGGATGGACAAGGCTGTGAGTTTCTTCCAAACGCACCAGCTGGTTCGAAGCCTTTCTTTTCTAACCAGTGGCCAGAGATTATTAACACATTATTAAAACTCGATTCAGAGCACCTTAATGAGACTTTCACTTATTAGCGACGGGAGAGAATTTCAGAGGAGTGATCAGTTAAGCCGTGTCTGTAGTTTCCAGACTACGCAAATGAGGCTTTTACATTGAACTTCTCGTGGCATTATTCTCCGGCGTGAGGTGGTCGTCAGGACCAAAGCAGTTTTGTACGAGAAGAGAAGCAAGCTGCCTCTAAGCGTTAAATCGTTTCAGGGTGTTTGCTATAGAGCAACGCTATCTCCAGGGTGCTTGTGGTGTGTTTCTGAGAGGGGTAAAGCTCCGCCACTGCACACACCAGCTAGCACGTAGGACTCCTCCACACACAGCTTTTGCAGCCTACTGCACTTGTCAGAAAAACAAAGCTTTCCCTTTCCCAAACTTCCATTCCTTTGCTAGTCCTGACTCAAAATTGCCTTTCTCAGCCAGTATCGAGAAAACTCCACACAGCACTAATCAGGCAAAGGAAAAAAAACTCATCCTCAAGGCAGCTAAGAAAGGCTCTCAAAAACTTCAGAGTAGAGAAACACAAACAAATACATTTTCCAGTGCAGATTTATTATGGCTTCCGTCTGTTTTGCTGAGTGCGAGTCAACCAAAAGGGGAAATATCGGTTCCCTTTGACAGCGAGCGGGTCTTAAAAATTACGGATCGAATCCAAGTTTCAGGAGTAATTGGAAAAGCACTCAGAAACCCGATTCTGAACCTTTTGGGTACCTCTTCGTGATCACAGCTTCGTGCCCCTCGGGAGCTGCCTACTTTCGAAGAGCCGGGATAGCACTGGAGGGGACCGGCGGGGCCCGGCCAGGGCGGGGGCTGCGCGGGCGGGGACTGGCACCGGCCCCAGCTCCGCCGCGGCCCCGGGGCACCCGGGCTGCTCCTCCCAGCGCCGCTCTCTCCTCAGCCCCCGTTAGCCGCACTTCCCCTGGTCAACAGCCAGTGACTTTGCTGCCCCGCGCCTTTTGAAATTCGTTTTTCCAGGTCAGGTCTATTTAGGACCCAACCGGGTCCCTCTCTCATTTTACTTAATTTAAAACACCAGGAAGACGTTATTTGTTGTCGAACTAAATAGACCATATCACCTCTAGTTAAATTTGTAAATTACATTATGCTGCTGCTCTGGCTTTGTTTTCATAATTTTTAAAAATCTGAACAAATCAATTATATTAGCCATATGGCTTGATCACAACAGCTAATTTTCATTTTTGTACAGTAATTGTTGTTTAAACACTGACAACTTATTAGTTAAGGTGTTTAGGAAAGATCTCTCCAGTCCTGTCTTGTTTAAAAGATGATTGAAATGACAATGAATACTTCAAGTAAAGTCATAAAACCATTCCTTCCAGTGTTTTTCACTTTCTATGTATTTCAAGAGTTCACAACAGCAGTAGCTGAGCTGCAGCCTGATTTATACTTCTGGAATGGAGGCCATGAGACCATCAGGCTTTCAATTCCAGTTTGTAATGATTCGCTTAAAAGGAGCCAGTTTTTGGTATGCAGCAGGTAAGTAGTAATTTTTCTTAGTTATTTTAAAGGTGTATAGTATTGAGAATGTACAAGTGGTTCCACTCTGGCATTTGCACAATGCAAGTAAAAAACGTCACCCCTCAGTGATCTTAATATTTTGTCCATTAAATGTACTTGCTCATTTAAATGGGAGTGTATTTAACTGCTAGACAGATGGTCTACAGTGCGCACAATTATAAAGCAAGGGTCTGTGTATGTTGCCATATTTTGGACTCCAGATTTCCTGCTTCCCTATACATTTTTGCAAGCAGTGTATTTTTCCTTACAAAATACTAACACAGGTGGAGAAGCAGTCTGGAACTCATTTCTGCTATCAGAGATCCAGAGCACAGCCCTTCAGGCAATCTTCCTAATTTTATGACAAGGATTTTAACTACTTTGGTACTTCAGATTTTTTGAGCATTTTAAAATCAATTCTGCAATGCTCTTTAAAACACTAGGATTTTAAATATTTGACAGAAATTTCTGACAATATTTACTGTACTGAGAAAATACTGAAAAAATTTCTTGGCCCCACATCAGCAAAACTGAAGCAGTGACCAGACAATGAGAACTGGCCATTTTAAAGCTGCAGTGTTTTACAAATGGAAGGAAAAGGTCTACAAAAAATTGTCGAAAATCAGGAAACACCAAAACGGAGGTTTGCATTACAAACTGACTACCTTCACTATGGGCCTGTCTCAACCCAGCACAGAAGAAGCTGGTGCTCACCCACTGATCAGTAATTAAGCCTGTGCATTTATCTGACCCAGGCAGAGCTCTCAACATTACTGCTCATGCAAGATTCTGAGTCTGGGTTAAATACAGATTTGTCAATTTTCTGACCAGACTATTTATAGTTCTCACTCCCATTGCTGCTACCTCACAAATATTAACAAATTAACTCTCAGAATGATTCTGTAAAGTGAGGATTAACACCATTTCATAACTGTGATCCCAAAGACCAGACACACACAGAATCTGCATTTTGCATATATCCCATGGAGGACACTGAGCTGATAATTTTAGTGTAGTTGGCAATACTATTTGCGTTTTGCTTTGCAAAACAAAATTTTGAATGTGATTTGAAAACCATAACATGGACAATACATTTTGTAGGCAATTATGAAAAGCTGGATTTAAATGTTGTGCTTAGCATCAATCAAGTCAGTATTTATCTATTCTAGGATACCATTCCCTCCCTTCAACAAAGCATTTCCAGCATAATTTAAATTCTCCTCCAAAGGGATAGGGTTTTACAAAGATCAGACTTTCCATATGCAGCCCTAAGTCACTTTCAGAGGAACTCATGTCTGCTCTGGATGATTTCACCCGTGCATTCAGCAACAGAAATTAGGATTTTATTCTCCGTGACTGCATTATAGAGCAATCACAGATGGCAGAGCAAGGAGACATAAGGCTGCATAAATCACACAAAAACTGCAAGTTCTCAAGTTCTGAATGCTCAACTTTCCAATCATAACTTCCTTTTGAAATAGCTCTTTGCACACAGTTTCCTGGATTAAAGAATCAGTAAATGGTCTGTCCTTTCCATGGAAATGTCCCACCAGGATCCATCAGTACCTGGAGCCACCCTGGGTTGTCCTGTTGAGATAGCAAACAGAGGGGAGAGGCATAGATACTTCCATCGGGGGCTGGTATGCTTTCTATGATTCAATATCAAGAAGAGAATATCAAAATTGAATAGTCAGATCAAGAAGTGAATCTGTTGTAAAGGGCACAGATCTCTCTCTTGTTATTTCCATCAACTCTGACTCCTTTTGTTCATGCTAGGTCTTCCTCATCCCCTTCCCTCAGTGCAGTTGCAGACTGTCACACTTCCTGCTGATTGTCAAAGCGTAGACCTTCCAGGTGTCCCAAATTGTCTCTGTGAACCTGTTCTAAAATTCTTGGAAGTCTCTGGAATTTAGATTGCCTGCAACTCGGTTGTATGATTTAACAGTTTGTGTTACCAAAAAAAGTAAAATTGCTTTTTTGCTAGTCACTTTCATTCTCTTCCCAGAAATCTGTCTGGGCTTAAAAGGAATAGGACCTGTGGATGAACCACCCAGATCAGAGGAAAGAATGGAAGACTGGAAGTAGCACAACTTTTTCATAGGCCTGTTCGACACAGGTTTTACAGTTCTGAGAGACCCAGATGTTCTTGTTAATACAAAGAAATAGGTAAAGCTTGGAGTAACATTTCAGTTTGCTGGGGGCGTGCTCATTTTCACTATGGGTTTTCTGCAAGGAACCTGGCAGAAGCAAGTCCTAATAAACAACAGATTTAAAAGTGACATGAGAGGTTTTATACAAAATGAGGTCCACACTATTCATGACACAAACTATTCAACCTGGGGAGACCTCTTTGTAGATCTGTAGTTACATGTTTGGATTTCTGGTAAGGTGTTCAAGGAAGATAGAAGCTGTCACAATTCACATTGTGCCAAAAAGCACACAGAGGCCCTCAGCTCTTGCATGACAGAGAAATTCCATCTCTGATGACATCTTTTTCATCCTTATCTTTGTCTGGTATGGGGACACTGAATGCATTGCAGATCAGTTTCTCTGATTTTTGGTCAGAGGCATTGTTTTTACGTTCCATGAGGTTTTGTTTTACTGCCCATAAATAGGGAAATACAACACCTAGAAGAAAGTGTGATTATCATTTGGAAAGAAACAAGACATTTTCAGAAGGAAGCATAAAGGTCCCAAAGCTCACCTGTAAATGTGAAGGAAATATGGTCAGGGGACTATCTGAATTCTGTGGCACCGTCTCCACACAGATCTAGAGGCACATTGCACTGGCTTCAGTGTCTTCCAGACATATATTTAGGTTACACTTTGGTGTTGATCAGTTCCCAGTCACACCTCACAACCATTTCAAACATAACCCAGAGATCATGCTATCCATTCAGATTTAAGATCTAGAAAACAGAAATTGGTATGCATCAGAGCTGTCATTCCAGCTCTTGGGGTTTGTCCATTTCTTGGGGTTTGAGCAACAGCCATTCAAGAGACTGTAACACTTTAGTTACTCTCATGGGTTGGTCAGTTAAAAAAATCTGTAAAAACTGTGAAATTCACATTTCTGCCAGTTTATCACCTTCTAGACTTGTATGGAAAATTCTTGAGAGAGGAGAATATTATCAATCAGTTAATTTTCAACTTCAAACAAAGCAAATTGGGGAAGTGAATGGGGTCTTGCATTTTTATATCTGCTCTGATTATACATGTGTTCCTAATTTTATTACCTTTACTGAGTTGCCTGTGACCCATTATCTAAACATACATGCAGAAATACAGATATATTGAGAATTTGCATGAGGTTAGTTTAAACGAATGGGTGAGAGTGGAGGAGATAGTTTGGTTTGAAGGGATCCAGAATCTTTGAGAGAAAATAACATAATTTTCTTTAAGGAGGGAGGGTCCTACTTTTTACTGTTCATCCTGTCCTTGCTGATCTTTGTGGTCTGTTTCTCATGGCAGAGTCCTAAACCATTGGAAGAAGGCTAATCCAGTCAGAAATGTGAATGAGAAGGAAAAAAGTAGGGCAAAGAATTCCTGACCTAGATTTGCAGCCACTCAACTTCATAGAGAGAAGTAACATTTTAGTAAGCTAAAAGCAAATAAAAGTTGTTTTTCAGACATGCAGTGAATCATTTCTAGTGCCTTATAAAGCATTATTTGGTTGACAATGTCTCTTAAAATATCTGTTTATGAAATGCAGTGTTACTTCATGAAATTTACCATTTTGCACCATGAAAAATAACCTTTTTTCTTTGAAAACAACAACACCACAGACTTAGCAGAAGAATCTTTAATGTCAAGAAATGGGCAAGATGTCAGTTTTATGCTGCATCAGAAAGACAGATATATGTGTTTCACCATTTCTCCTATCCTATTTATGATTGTTGCAATCACAAATAATGTAGCTGAGATCTAGTATCTACTTGACCTGTATGTATTGCTACATCTTGCTCCAAGGGTAACAGCACTTTGTCATACCAATTTCTCTTCCTTGGGTTTTCATCTAGTATTTAAGTTTCTATTCTTTGGGAGTACAGGAAAACGACTCCATCGTCTGTAGTGCCTCCCTCTACAGAGGCTGTGGAGACAGGTCTTTGTAATGAATTTGTAAATGAAAAAAAGAAATTTTTTTCTTCAAAAAAGGAAAATACACTTGTGAATTCTTGAATAATGGATGTCTTGCTTGAATACCTGATTACACATATAAGTTCCACAGTTCATTTTTGGTCAGATCATGAGTTTTTAGGAACCAATTTTTAAAGAAAGTTGATTTCCATGTCCATTTGTCTCTATCTTCCTATCTTCTATATCATCTCCTAGTAGCTTTCTACTGACAGACCTCTGGAAAATGTCCTACTAGGATTATCTTAGACTGCTATTAGCAGTTTCTCAGTAAAAACCCTTTCTGTCCCATAGAAGGTACAGTATATGAATACACTTTTGCTCAGCTAAACATTAGCCTGTTGTCAAACTACTGAAGAATAAAACATTATTTTTGTCTTGCAAAGCATTGTGCATATCTCAGCAGGGAGCTTTTCCATGTTATGATCCTTATATTTCATCTGAGTGCTAAATGCCTGAAACTGGTTATAGATAATGATCTAGTTTGAGTATCAGAATTCTTCAAGATTTCCCCCTCTTTGATAACTATCACAACATTTTTGTAGGCATTCGGGTCTCACATAAAAATTATTGCACATTTTGAGAAGGTTTCCCCAAGGATTTGGAATGCCATTTCTCTTTTCTAAAAGACCCTGTATAAGTTACCTCCTTTTAGAAATTTTCAGTCTGAAAGGCAGGAACTAGTCCCAGTCTGTGAAAGAGCTTCTGTAAAATTTTTATTTCATTACTGAACTCATCAGAGGAAGTATCTCTATCACAAGTTGAAAATAATGATCTCTTAAAGCAAGAGAAGATAAATTCTTGAGTTCAGTTTGATAAATGTTCACCTACCTGAGAACAGCTGATTTTAAAACTAGGCAGGGATAACATTGCAGAAGAATGAAATTAGCGAGAGTGGCCATCTGTCAGAGAAGTGACACAGGTGGAATTTAACATGGGATCCTTCTGCACCAATAGGATGGATGACACCCTGTTTGCTGAGCTGCTGAATGGCCTGCTGCCTTCACCTCTGACTCACATTTGGAATCCAAATCAAGCATGTTGTAGGCAAACACAATTTCTGAGATGCTAGAGATAACTTTCATTAGTTATGTGACTCACTGCCCAACAGGGAGTGTTAGAAGAAGTACCTGTGGTAATGGCAACTGCACTACTGAAGGAACCTGTGCAAGAAATGAACTACACAAGGCACTCAATATTTTGTTTTTGTTTGGATTGCTTACTGCATTCGGTCTTGAACCCCATTCTTTTTCTTGCATCCCTTGTAACATATGAACGTTCTCACTGGTCACATAACCAGGTGAATAAAATTGGCTTTTTTTTTCTATTTGTTTGTTTTCTTTTTTCTTCTCCTGAATCTGCTATAGCTGTCCTTCTACATGTAAAGAAACAAGGAAATAAGTATTGACTAGAAAAGCAGGTGACTGTTGCAGTTAACAGAGATAATACCCTAGTCCTAGCTATTCATGATAGTAAAAATATTGTGATCTATGCTTCACTTGCCAGCAGTATCAGCACTTGACCTGCAAAAAGATCTGTCAGGGACAAAATAACCCAGACCCACCAAGAAATCCTAGAATTATAGCCCTTTACAGTCTCATTATAACAGGCTCTGAGTCAACAAGTTCCAATGCATCTGTCACTGGACATTCAGAGCCACTCATTAGGGTTACACAGCATGAGTGCAAACACAAACAGCATTCTCACAACTCTTCACCCTCTTTAGAGTCAAGGCATGGAACAGGATCTGCTCTGCCCTGCCTGCAGCTCGTACAGTCACTCTAATGACCTTTAAACAAACTTGGGGCGTGGCTCTAACAGCTCAGTGCTGGGTGTGAATTGCATGACCCATCCAAAAAATGGGTAAATACACCATCTATTGCTGGAGTTGCTGTTATTCCAGGCTGAGCACATGACTACTCTGGCTGTGCTGCCAACATCCAAACCTAATGAGTATAAAGCTAGCTCAAGGGTGCCTCCATTTGATCACATTTTAAACATATCCTTGTCTGTGCTTTCAGATCTTGCTTGGTGTTCCTCTGTTGGGTGGAGTATTCTGCAATGGTTTGGGTTGCTGATCATTGAGTTTTTTGCCTTGGGCAGGGACCTTCCACTAGAGCAGGTTGGTCAGGGCCTCATACAACCTGGCCTTGAACCCTGCCAGGGATGGGGCAGCCACAGCTTCTTTGGACAGCCTGTGCCAGTGCCTCACCACCCTCTGAGTATGGAATTTCATCCTAAAGTCTAATCTAAATCTCTCTTCTTTTAGTTTAAAGCCGTTCCTCCTTGGCCTATTACTCACCTGCCTGTGTAAATGTTGCTCTTCCTCTTTTTCAAGTCCCCTTTTTAAAGTTTTATTAAGTCTGCTTTAGGTACTGGAAGGACACAATGAGGTATTCCTGTTTAAGTTATTAAATGCACTATTTTTTGCATTCAAATTACACTTTCACTCTTCTGAAGCTCCCTAAATGCAATAATTTCAGTGAAATAAGCGTAAATGGCAGTTTAAAAAAAAGTATTATTTTCCTTTTATACAATTCTTCAATTAGTGAAACAAAACTAATTCTGGAAAATTAGAAATTCTTACAGTAATGGTTGAAAACAGATAAGTTGTATTATTTCTATCTGAAAAATGGAAAAACAGTGACATGCTCTGGGTGACTAGCCAAAGACAGAGACTTCACAGCAAAACCAGAAACAACTTTTGAATCTCAAGGGGGCTGTACTTTCTTCCATTAAACATCCTAAACCTCTTTCTGCCAAATAATCACAGCAGGAAAAAAAATAAGAAACAAGGTGTATGTACTGCTATGGAAACGTTCAACATTTTTGTAATGTGGTAATGTTTTGTGAAGTAAAACATGAAATCTTGTTGGAGGTTTCATTTGCTAATGACATGACCAGTTTCCCTCAACTACCAAGAAAATGTAGCAAGGCAAAACTATGAATGAAAATAAATATTTGTTAATTTTATTCCTCTCCCTAGAACTGAACATTAGTTTTTACTAATTTCCTTTATCTCTCGTTTGTGAGCAATTTCCCCATCCCCTGTAAGTTTTCTCTGTAGCTAGTGACTGAACCACCCAGGTTCACCTGAAGAGAGTTCTTCTTCACCTGAAGAGAGCCCTGTGCTCTTGTATCAGCAGCAGTAAGTCATGAGAGAGATGACACCTCTTGCTGAGGGTCTAAGCTGAAGCCTAATGAGATCAGTAGGAATCTCAGCTACACATCCTCCTTTGCAGAATGCTTGCTCAAAGGTTAAGCACAACTCAAAGCACCAAAATAAAGCTTTAACAGGTGTAAGTGAGGCACAGTCCTAGGTGAGTCGCTTGCTAAAGGAGGAAATTTTACTCCAAGGAGAATCCTCCTACACTATAATTCTTTCTAACTCAGGGAAAAACCAAACCTGTTAGTGATTCTGAAAGATTTGCATTTATACACTGGTAAAAATACGATGAATTTGGAATGAGCCATCTGAAATTATTTTTGAGCCCACTTGGCAAGCAAAGTGTGGTTTTTTCCCAAGGCACTTTATTGAAGGAAACATTCACTGGCCTTTTATCCTTTAAAGTCTGGTATTTACAAGTGAAGCTGCTGGCTGTCTAATTGCAGCTCACAAAAACATCACACAGTCTCATCTAATCTCTCTCTGTTGTTGCTATATTTAGTTTTCTGTGGGTTAATTTACATATACCTGAACTGAATTCTAACTCAAGTCAGGGGAAAAAAAGAAATGAAAAAGACTGAAAAAATCCCTAATATGATTTGCATGCCATTTTTTTTTCTAAACAAAAAGGCAAAGAAAACAATTCCCTGGGGAGATAGAAGGATATCCATCCCTACACTATATAGTCAATAAATTAGACTGGTGCCAATGACAGCTAAAACAAGCAATAACTTTCCTTCAGAATGGACACTTTATACTTTGAGTGGGAACAACTCCCAGTCACACCAAAACTATCCTACATATGTAAAGGGCTTTAAGTCAGGATAGATCCATTTTGCAGACCTGCACAATGTTCTGATCTTTGTGAGGGGGTCACTCAGCTGGCTTCCCCCAAGCTCTCACTGGTTTCTGCCTTGCATTTTAGTGGCACCACATCCTGGTTTCTGTCTTTAGTCAGTAGGAAATCCAAACTTCAGTTATCCAGTGCTGAGAACCAACATTGTAAAAGAAAACTCACTGCTGGTAACAACTGTATAAAAAGCAAGAAACTGTCCTCAGTGGGTAAATGCAGGGATCAGTTCACCCCTTCACTGGCAGTAGGGAATTCCTTTTATTCACCAAGGTCACATCTTCAGCTCCAGAAATGAAGAAAAGCCTTCTGGACTTGAATCTTTTTCTGTCCCTGTAGATGAAAGACAATCATTTTCACTGATTAAAACATTTCCCTGTCCTTACAGTTCTGCTCAATCTGGGGAAATACACATGGTGGGAGATGTCATGGCAGGGGAGGGAAGGTGGTGGTATGTACAGGGAGTATGAACTCTGTGATGCTATCCTGTGGGGTAAGTATTTCACCCCATAAGAACACGTCTGTGTGTGGCAAAACTGGTGGGAAAGAGAATTTCAATTTTACATTCCCCTGAGCAATCAAAAAACAGATGAACAGAAACAGCAAGTGGAAATCAATGATCTGGCTTTTGCTCAGTTTTGCAATAAAATAGTTTATAGTAGAATCAACCAAGATGTAGATCAGAAGTAAGAATCTAACTCTGAGTGCTTTTTGATTTCCATGATCCAAATGCTACTCATTAGTATTAATAACTATTTGAAATGAGTTGATTTTCCCTGGGTATATCTTTCACAATGGACAGTTTCATTTGCAGGGTTAACATGTCAGTGATACATGAGGAACGCATGTTAGAAAAAATATTTTACAAAACACAGTGACGTGCATGCCTTTCCTTTCTGAATGTATGTTATCAGTTTGCTTCCTGGATGTGTGTGATACTTTTAGATTTTCTAATTATGCATTAACAATCTAGACAAACCCTGTGTCCTTTTGCCTTTCAGGTGCTGATTTTTCCTTGGTAATCTTAATCTCATTATTATTTACTCACTTGAATTTCTTTAACAGTAAATTCTGATTTATTTGCTAACTGAAATTAGGTGATGTATAGTTATAAAGCATAATAAGTTGGGACATCATATGTGCTACATGAAGAATTATTATAGTACCTCTATTTCCTGTAAGTTTATCTTTGACCATTATTGTTACTGTAACTAATACTTCTAAAGATTCTGGTTTACTTGCATTTGCTACTGCCATAAGGCAGCATTTTAAAGCAAGTTTTCTACTATTTTTCCAACACAGTTGTGCTGTATTGATGCCTCCCTGTGATAGATATGAAAGTTACTGTTCAGCATTTTGTCAGTGTTCTATTTCATGATTCTTCAACATCTACATATCCTTGTTTTATTGACCTTCAACCCTTCCCTAAATAACATACCTCCTAATTCTTTCAGCCAAAGTTTCTGACCCACTAGCTATTTTAACTTTTTTTTAAAAAGACTAAACTTGAACTCTTAGGATGGTCTCTGGTGCCATATGTTGTTCAAGACCTTTTCTCTGACAGTACTTGAAATGTAAGTACAAATGCTAAGCAGGTAGCCTCTTCCTGAAGTACTTCCCTGAGATAAATGTCCCCTTAAAGAGCCCTATGTCTCATAACTGTATTTTGAAATGATTTGGTAAAATTTTTCAGGAAATGCAGAAGGCCTTGTGCAGCTTTATTGCATAGGAGCTCAGTCTGTTGTCCATAATAGGAGTTTCAATTTATGGGCAAAAATGCTCTTAATGACACATATGATTTCAGCATACACATTTGCTTTTGATTAAACTCTGTAACACGTTGGTACACCCATGTAGAACTGACATTTGTCTTTATGAATCTCATGTAAAATGACACTTTGAGTCATGCATAAGGAATTTACGAGAAGAACATGACAAAACAATGTCCTTTTTGTGAATAGAGCCCATATTGTAAGCTTTTATTGCTTTACCAGTAATACATAATTAAATATGTCTACAAAGTCTGGCTTTGATCCTGGGGCTTTCTTCCCTGGGTTTAAGCTAGATATAGTTCCTGTATCCATGATACGACTACATAGTAGGTAAGGTTTATGCCCAGCCTGTACTTTTAAAATCAACTCTCTTGTGAATTCATTGTTCTCTAAACATAATTCCAAAGAACAGTTTAAAGCTACAATGACATTAAGATTTCAAGTCAAAAGGTCTAAAAAGAGATTAAGAGTGGAACATGATCACAGATGGACGACACAGACAGGACACAGGCATTCCCAGCTGCCAAAAGACAGTGAGTCCCATGGAGCAAGTTCCTGCACAGCCAGGCTGAGATACCTGTTCAGAACCACCAAAGCAGTTTTGCTTCAGGGGCTCCTCCATTTACGCCACAGATGAAATTCACCCCCAGGGTAGCTGTGGAAAAGCTGAATTGGGGTAAAATAATTTGAAATACTGTAGAAATAGAGTGGAGGATTTATTAAAAATTAATTTTGAATCTTCATGCCTCGCATGTCACTGCTTTGCCATATACTTTTTAGACAAAACAATTATTAATAGCTGATATCTAAGTTTGTTTTCGCTTGTCCTGAGCAATCTTCACTGAAAAATTATATATTATTATATTGTATTATATTTTGCTTAATAATATTTAATTTCTAAGGCTAACTGATTATCGCTATTTGATTCAGACTTCTTGAGCAATTGACGTCACTTAGAAAATATTGAGGTATCTGCATATGGAACCTGATCCTCCCACATACACTGACTGCAGGTATTTTGCAATATTTGGTCCAAATTCCCTGTTTTGCTAGTATTTATGGTAGGACAGGCAAGAGAGCAAACAGAAGAAAAAATTCAAATGCTGCCAAGGAGAATTGGTCCAAGTACTAGAACATCTGAAAAATCCTATCCCATACTTTCAAGGCTGCACTGTCTCATTTCTGTCCTTAGAGACAGCCAGGCTGTGTGTGGCAAGGTGGGGAATAGGAAAGGCGATGGCAGCAAAACTGAATGAGAGAGACATTTGCATCACCACTGAGACCTCTGCATCAAACTGAGACATTTCTGTATCATTGCAGAGTTGTTTTTCTCAATTGGTCAGATGGATGGGAAGAACCAGAGGCTGGGAAATTCAGAAGTACCATCAGAGGCAAACTGATGAGTGTTCATAGTCAGCTCTCTCTTCTGGGGAGAAAGTGACAGCTCTTAAGTAAGTTCTCAGGTTCCTCAGAGCAGTAGCCTTCTTGCTGAAAACCATTGCCAGCACGGCCTCTTTGTACTGCAGGAAATTCAAGAGTGTTTGATGAAGCTGGTAAAACTTCCATTTGTTTTTATGTTCAGGGTACAATGTTCAATTTATGTTCCATGTTCAGAGTTGTTTTCTAATTTCCTCTGGAGAAACAACCCATGGCACCAACTCTATTGGTGTGCGGCAAAAGCTAGAGCCTAAAATGGTGCTGAAGGCTAAGCTTGATGGCAAGAAAGGAAACACAAATGAACAAGGAAAAGTTAATTCACGACTCCAGGAAAACATCTGAATTTGTGCAGTTACAGCCATCTCTGCATATGAGTTTTAATCTTCATTTTTGGTACTGCAAATTGTACTTCATAGAGCTAATGTTTCCCACACCTCCTAGAACATCTCACTGTCTGTTGTCCCTGATACTCAGACTTACACTGTCCATACCCAATCACACTGTATCCGCCTGTGATGAATATTTGAAAATGTTAACACCAGAAGTTAAGTTCTCACATTAATGCAAAACACTTTGTTTTCTCCAAAGTAGAAAAATAAACCCCAATTTTAAAGCCTGTCAGACAAACAATTTAAGACTAGCAGAGCTGTTCTTAAGTTAGGTATATGGTTTTTTTCCAATTTGACCAATAAATATGCCTCTCATTTCACACATCCTGAGTAGCAATGTGCAAGGGCTAAGTAAATAATTTCTCTAGAGGTCTATCTGCAGTGAACACAGTCCACCTTCTCATGGCAGACCTGCTTGCTGCACTGCATTGGTACGGTTTTAGAGGTGCTTTGAATAAACTTTCCCCTTTCATTGCAATTGCTTGTAGCTTTAACTGTGAATCATGTGGATCGAGGCCATAGGACTGAGACCTGGGACCCTTGAATTTCCAAGCTCCCAGTCTCTGTGCAAACGGTATGGGACGGGAAGGATGAGGGCATAGGAATGCATGTGGAGGAGTTTTTGTGTGAGAAGAAAAGATTGAATGTGATGCCAAGAAGATTGCCTTAAAAAACCCAAAACCCTGAAATCTTCATGGTTTCTCTCAAATGGTGTCATGGTAACCTATTCAGATTATAATGCTCAGTTTTTGCCCTTAACTGTTTTCTTTGCCATCTAGATCAGATCTTCCAGATATAGTCAGAGCAACACACTATTGCACACAGTACTCCCTCCTGACTGCATTTCTATGTTCATTCTGTTTTCACATACTTTTTATTTGTGTTTTATTTTACTGGATTTGCAGTGCTTTTAACTTGTTTAAATCCTCACAATAGGGATTTCCTGTTTATCACTCTTTTACTTGATGAACAAAATCCCTTGTATTGCTGGTATAATAGGGAAACATCGACTCAAAATCTTTTGATGTTATAAGAGAAACAGTACAAGCCATGTGAGCATTCTATTTTTAATAAATCCCCTTTACATAGTTTCTTAATTCTATAGGAAGCTGCACTTGGGGTCATTCCCTCTAATTCCCCAAGCAAGCAGACTGTGTGTTGCAATACCACCTTTTTTTTTGGCATGTAGCTTCCTTTTCCAGTGTTTTACTTCAGTTTTACTTGGCCTGTATTCAAAAATGTTCTGATTTTAGCTTCTTTCTTCTAAACATTACAGTCTCTACTGTATTGCTAAACTGGTCAGCTTCTATGAAAACTGCAACAGTCCTCAGGTATTTCTTTCGCTAGGTGAATATTTTCTAGAGTCCAAGTGATGCTGAGCTACTTGCACCCCTCCTCCATTTCATCTGGGGAATTATCTGTCTCTGTCATCACATTTTTCCCTTGGAGTTTAGCCACCATTGACACAAGTACGTCTTCTTTACCTTTTCCTTCATCAAATCTATTACAGGGCTTCCTTAATTTCATAGATTTTGTAGTTTCTCAAAACTCTTGGTTCTCAGGTTTTGTGAAAAGGAGGCATTGAATGTTGACAATGAATTTAGTGCTGACTTCCAATGTCTTTATCTGTAGGTCATTTATTACTATTACTTTTAATTGAAGATATGTTTCCTTTTTTTAGCATCTTACTATATTATGTACATGGAGTGGCCAAGAAAAAAAGTAATAGACTAAAATTTGCCTGGGAACCAGTAAAGCAATAGACTATTCAACTGAGAGATGTATTATGTAGTGAAAAGTACAAGATTTAATACTAGTAGTATAAAAGAAGCTGCACATAAAGTTGTCTCCTTCCTTACAGAAATATGAGTCTACAAGCAACGTGTATGACATCTTAACAGTAGCAATTGAAGCACATGCATGAAGGCTAAAATCACTTCCAGAAAGACCATGATTTTCCCAGAGGAAAATTTTGTTGCACTAATAGCTGGCACTTAAAATTAAGGACAGTTTAAAAAAAAAAGGATAAAAAACTGAACTAGTTATTTCATTAGGAATATTTGTTTTGTAAAGATTGCAAACATACCTGTAATTTATCCTAGATAGCTCACACTGAAACTAATAGCTAAGCCTTGATCTGGTATTTTGGGATAGAAAAAGAAAAAAAAGAGAACTTTTCAGCTTAATTTGAGTGCGGGTATTTCAAAGCAGGTATTTGCAAACTCAGAAAAAAAGACCTTTTCATTAATCCATCATTTTGGAAACAGTCACACTAACCCACAACCACATACAAATACAAAAATCCTAATGGGACTATTTTTTTACTAAGCCTGTAATAGTTTACATTCACCTAATGGCCTGGGGTTATAAGCAAACTACTCAATTAGAGAATTTAGGCTGGTTGCCCACATATTTTAGAGCAAATTATCCCTTCTCAAATGCAGAACCCCCTATATAAAACTCCTAAACAGTATTTCCTGTTAAAACAGCAAAAATACTATTCCCTAAATTCCCACCTTGAGTCTACAAAGTATTTGTCTTTATGCTAGTGCAGCCATTTTATGGAGAAATATTTGGTTTTGCCCCACATACCTCAATCTAGACCCTTTTGTTGGAATGCTTTTAACCTACCAAGCAGCTAAAAAATGCTAATGCAACTTTTTTTTTTCCCCTCAGAGTAAGATTGTAAAGAGTAGTTTCCCACACTCCTTATTTGTGATACTGGAACACAGAGGTCTTCTGAAGGCCTAGTATTTTGAAGCTTCCAGGATAATAGATCTTCCTTTTTTAAGGGCATTCTGAATTAGATTTATCTTTTAGCAATTACTATTTCTTCTACTTTGTTTTTAATTTAAAAGAGAGTTTGATGCTTTCAACCTATAAACACCCATTAAAAGTTCTTCACCCTATTATGCTGACCTGCTGCTCTTAATTGTATGCAGCTGGGTGGATCATTGAATTCTCATTTCAAAGACAAAGCTTTAGAAAATATAATTAATTAGATATCAGCTCCTCATAACATACCCATTTGTGTAGATAAGTGGTTTTCCCATGCTCTGGGAATTAAAGTCTCCCTGCAGTGTTTGACCACAGCAGGGCAAGTCCAGCTCAGGCCCAAAGTGGGTGACCATGGGTCTGATGGAACCAGTCTGGTTTTGAGGCCGTGGATGAAGGGGTTCCAATCTCTGCTAATCCTATTCTCCTGTGTGTTCTCATAGCTGTGCAAAACTACTTTCTGGGAGATGTAATATGAACTGAAAGAGCTGCTGGTTGGTGGATGTGTAAGTAGATGAGACACAGACCCTTCTGGAAATGAAAATATTTTATATATGTGCCATGTGTGCTGTCACAGTTATGAGCACCAGTGAAGCACCCTTTCTCTTGTTTGAGATCTGGGGTGACTAATGAGGGTGGCAACTCTTACTCTAGGATCTTTCTGAGACATAAAAAGGCTTGTTCTGTGATTCCAGTCAAGACAGAAGCCTTGTCCTCTACCACAGAGGTTCTAAATGTCCTTGCACAAAATTCTGCTGAAGGCAAAGAGCTGTCTTCAGCTCATCTGAAGACAAAATTTAGCTCAAAATGTGAAAATGTATGCAATTTGATGTAAGTTAATGGCTAAAAACCCTTTCAATAAAGCAATGAGATAGTGAGAAAAGTTCTGAATGCCCAAATGTGACTTTAGAGCAGAGGAATCTTCCATTTCTGACATGTTTAACATTTTTCAGCTCAAAGTGCCTCCATTTAGTGCTTCAAATAGTCTACTCCAACAAGTCAGAATCTCTGGGATTTCTTCACTATGGCACCCAAAACAAACTCTTGCTCTGGAAGGCGCAGGTGTTACAAAATTAGGAGGACGGGACAATCTCCTAGACCAATGCACAGTTCAGATAATGCAGCAGCAGAGATGAATAGAAAGCATATGCCATCTTTCAGCTCTGCTAGTCTTCAAACACTCTGAAGGGCAAGAGTTGAAAGAATAGATTATAATTGTCAAATAATGAAGGAGATGTGTGTCATGGAATTACCAGGTTTCAGTCCTGCACTAGGTGTTCTACCTCTGTGTAGAAGCCTAATAAGTTCTGGGCAAGTAACAAATTATCCCAGTAAAACAGACGAAAGATTAGGGTATAACTTCATGCAACACTTCAGGCAAAGAATGGAGAAAGCATAATTTCTAGATTGAGGAAAGCACGTGTTAAAGAACAAAAGATGATGCCAGTGCAATAAAAGCAGTTAAGTACATTGTGAAAAAACAAAGAATTATTATAGATGTATAGAAAATATTATATAGTATAAATATTATAGATATACACAAATTAATTAATTAATCAATGCACTTTTTTTTTTTCTGCCAAAGCAGAAAGCAGTGTCTTCAGGAGAGTTTTAAAATAGGCAGGCTGCAGGTGACAATTCCATGAGCAAGCTCTTCCTTCTCTCAAGGAAATCAACAATAACTATACCGGTAGGGAATCACATACTCAAGAAAATTCTTAATATCACCAGAAAACGAAAGGCAAATATCCATAATTTTCTCTAATGGGCTCATTAAGGAGGATTTCTTCTATTAAGATAGAATTTCTTTAAGAATTCTTTAAGAATATGGTAAATTATTTACAAAGCTAAGAAGAATATCAAAGGAGTATGTGAGTATTTCAGGACTCAGGATCAGACCAGAAATTCTGGAGCAAACTGGGTAAAAACAAAATGACCAATCTATCCGTGTGATAGAATTTGATTAAGTTCTACTGGCTTTTTATTACGATTTCCAATTTGACAGCCTCTACTAAAGCTAAAATTGAACTTCATATACAAAGCTTATGTGGTTATGTTTGTTATTAGCATTGTCTTCCCCGGAGATATTTGGATTTTGTTTAACTGAAAAATAAACAAGTTAAATGCTGAATTGCCTGGCTAAGACAGTTATATGATGTGGCTTTTTCCTTTCATTATAAAGATTGTGAGTTTTGGGATTCATGTTTAGGAGTTTGTGGTTACTTTACTTTAAATCTAATACCATGGACATATAATGTTTTTGTTCAATGTTCTGCTTTTTTCATATAAAGTTCTGTGTCCTGGCCAATTTATGGCCAGACTTATCCAATAAACAAGTTTGTAGGAATGCATTTATAGATTGTTAGAAATATGTGTGGTGCCTGCACTTTTCTCAGCAATAATGTAATGATTTATTTTGACTCTTAATTTTAAATGATATTATAACAAAAAGGGAAAATAATTTACATACCTCAGAAATTATTTTCCTGAAAATTAGAAAAAAACAGGAAGATGCATAGGTCAAGGTGAAAAAAATATGTAGCAACTATGAATGGATTCCTCTGCTCTTGACATTTAAAACCCCTTGATTTTCAAAGGTTAGACAATTAGCAATTGCTGAAAATCAGACCCCTTGCAGTATCTCACCTGAAGCCTTCCTGAAAGTTTTCTTGGTAAATCAAAGAGTAAGCAAACAAGTCAAATAGGAAAGCCTATTATTTGTCAATGCATATATCAGAGAGGTATAATTGAGTACATTATAAATAGGAGAGGGATAATTGTACTGTGGAAGCTCCCAGGAATCCTAGGATCTAATTTGCTAGCCATAGGTCGTTCAAGTGTAAAATGGAGACAGCACCAAACTGTTTATATCTTGTATATAGGAAAAGAAACAAAAAGCATCCATCAATAAGACATCAATAAGACAATACTACTTAATTAGCAATGTGCCTAATATTGTTATTTTTTCACAGGTCTTCTCAGTGCACTGTAGTGTTAGAACTTCTGTGAAAATGAAGGGAGGTTGTGATGTTTTGAAGAACAAGTTGCTAAGACAGGCAGCTAGCAATGACAGTAACTAAGTTTTCATTGTACTTTAGGTTAATAGGTTTGAGATTAGCACCTATCTGTCTTAAAGTGAAGATAATTAAATTAATGTGTAAAATTACTATTCTTCATAAAGAATTTAAGTCACTGGCAAACATAAAGTGTATTACAGTATTTTTTGCTGGCATGAAAGAACTGATCTAGCATTGATAAATGTATATCACTAACAAAGAAATATATTTAATCATAAAACAAAAGTCCTAGACTTCACTACATGCTATTTGTATTTTCTTGTAACTTTTAAAATTCTCAGCGGGAGTCAATTTGATGTACTGCTTCTTCTGGAAAATGAGTGTTTTCTAATGCATTTTATTCTGGTTTACTTTGCCTAAAACCTTGAGTTTTATTTCAGATTTTTCTCTTTCCCCACATGTCATCAGCATTTTACCTTTGACTCACTAGACCTTTATCATTGGCCTTGCTTTTCACTGGTTGATTGTAGGCCCATTGGTTGATTATGGGTCAGTTTACAGTGGGATTGTGGAGAATACCCAAGAGTGTGCAATGAAACCTTAACACATTGCTCTGAAATGCCAGTTCCCAAGTGTGTTTTTAAAATTCAAGACATACTAATTTTATCTAAGTACCTCTATGTAGCCAAAGGGGGCTGATTTTGGAATGATTTTGAATACTATCATTTGAAGTTATTTGAGTGATTACAGTAGAAGTTCTGCTTTTTGTCCAACTTTTATATGCATTTAATGAATTTATTTTGAAAAAGGGAATATTTTTGACATCCTTCTAATATAATTCATTCAAGCTCTGTTTCAGACATTTATTAGTATGACATACTATGAGAAAATCATCTTGCCAGGGGGCTTTGCACATGACAGGAGCATAATTTCAGATTTTAAATTATCTAAACTTGAAGCAGTAATAGTTGTAGTAAAGGATACTCAGTAGCTGAAATACATTCAAAATTTCTGAACACCTTCAAATTTCACATTCTTTGAAAAGTTTTTTGAAAATCATGTGTGAAAAGACTAGCAGAGTTTATACCATTAAACATGAACACAAAGCAACTGTTCATTGTCCTTCAGCTTGCAAGATATATATTTGCTTGTAAGGGGAGCTCTAATATTTGTCATCTTTAACTGAATGAAATCACAGATACTTTTACATGTGGATTTTATTATAAGAATAGGTTTATATGCCTGCTATTTAACATGATTATATGAATTACGAACTGTGATTTTATTTCTTTTATAATCTCTGTAGAGCTTGCCATTAGTTTTACATGTCTGTGTCTGGCATTATCCACCTTTGAAATTGTGCCAGAAATATTTATTGTCCTATTTCTGGCATTCTGGGACTCTTGGTTCCGTTTGCTTTCCAACCAGAACAAGGCTTATTAGCAGATCCAGTTCTTCATACTTTACTGAAACCAATTTTATATGTAAATTTAATCCTTCATTAAAGTAAGCTCTTGTAACAATCAGGAGTATGTTTGAAATGCATTTAATGTAGGTAATGTTCTATCTACCATTTGAGCAGTTATCAAGAGCAAAATGTACTAATTAGAACTTTCCTTCTCATTGCCTGTCTCCTCCAGCTTGACTAATAAGAAAGCATTAAAATACAGTCAGGTTGAGCAGAAATGGGACACTCTACCCACCCTTGCCTGTGATCTGCACACACGCAGTGCCCTGGAAGGAAGGCTTGCTGCAGTAACAACAGCACATTCTCATTCACCCCTTGAATCACATTTACTTGGTTCCAAATTCCATTATTCTTAAACAAGTAAAAATCCTCTTAAGGTCAACAGAAGTTTCATTCAAATTACTTCATAATTTGGCCCTCATTTTGTTGGGGTAGTTTCAACTTTGCCCAGTAGGCACAACCATATTAAAAAGGCTTTTGGAAAGTATTCTTTATTTTATGTAGCTTCAAGGAAATAGATGTTAATAAAATTTAAGGTTGTACTTATGTGTTTATTAAATAGGAGGAATCCTAGGAGTTGGATCTTAATTTGTTCAAAGGGCAAATTGCTCCAGGAAGCAAAAATGTAACCGACTTAGGTATTAGTACAGCTCAAATACTTTTAGTGAGAATAATCATGTTTTCATTTGGAAACTAGGGAAAACTGATTTAGTAATTTTTTTTTCACAGAACATTGAGTTATTGTTTATATAGTAATTTTTATAACCATAAACATAAATTACTCATTATAGCCATTAAAGGGTCAGAAGTTTGAAGTCATGCCCATCAGGGAAGTGGATTTACTTAAATGTATATAATGACTGCTTCTAAAATTTCATACATGATTTGAAGCATGACATCTCAAACAGACAGAACCATCTTTCTGCTTCTCATGTGACAATTTCACACTAGGCTTCTTCTATTTGTTCATGAGATCTTATTGACAGAATACATTAATTCCAGTATTTTATAAGAAATCACTTTCCTGATTCATTGTGTCACAAAAATAACCCAAAGTTTAACCATGTTGCTAAACATATTGTTAGAGATGTATAGTACTCAAATTAAAAAAAGCCTCTCATTTCTGCTTTAAACCTGACTGTCTTTCAAGTATTGAAAAGTTCACATTTCAGGGTATCAACCAAGAGGTTTAAGAGAGAAGATTTTTATTTATTTATTTAATTTAAATATTTTAAATATTTACATTTGTGACAAAATAATACTCAGCAAAATAACCATAGAAATAATAGGAGTAACAATTGTAATAAGAAGTAACTACATATTTATTAATTAATAGTTATGCAACAATAGCAACAGTAACAGCAACAGTGAGAGTTGTCATGGCAATAACAAAAGTAAGTACTAGTAATAATAGTAATATTATTAATCAAAAGCAAAGATCTTAGCCACAACAAGAATACTTTATGGAGTGGAAAGTTGATCTTGGCTTTTTTTGATGACTGTATGCAACTGCTAAGTGATTTTTATATGAGCCTTTCACTTGAAATTATATCTTTTGACCTGATGGATTAAATATTTCTTTTTGAGGTGGTAATTTTTTGGCAAGAGTCAGATGCAAAGTACTTAATGAAAGTGATGGAGCATCCAAATGCCCTACATGATGAAATACCAAAAGGCTCAGGGAACTGGAGGCAGCTGTAAGAATACAGACATCTGACATTCCAAACACTACAGTTGGATCAGCACATCAAAAGAAGCATATACTATTACATATGAAAAATTAAATCAAAATTATGATATCTTTCTCAGTGCTCTCATTGCAGAACACATTTTTAAAGCACATCTGGTCAAAATGTGTCACTGAAGTCACCCCATCTCAGGAGTCTCACCTTTTTTGTATGCTCTGAAATTATTTGAATGTCAAAAATTAAACACAATGTATTTGGTTGAACCAATTTCAAGCTTTCTTGCAGCTACCGATTTATATCTGCCTTCAAGCATCAACTCCTTCTACCTCAGCAGTTCCCTCTACTAGGGCTCTATCTGTAGCTTGTAACATAAGCAATTTTCTCTAGCTGTTTTCACAGTTCCAGTCCTTACTGGAACTTGCAACAAAAGAAGACAAGAATAGTCTGGAGTCATCACAATCAGTCACATCAGTTAAGAGTTAAGCACAGGCTTTGATGTAACTTTTACTACAGATATGCCCACACAAAAGTTACTAATTACATACGTATTTTCTTGCATTGATAAAAAAGAATTTCTTCCTATATTACTTTACCAAATGTATTACAAATAAAATATAAATATAAAATATAAATAAATATATTATATTTTTCACAAAGCTGAATTACACAGGATATGAAAAAGTGTGTTAGTTACTACGTGTGCGTCATTTATGAAATACCAGCAAGCACTCATTCTGTTCAAGATGCAGAGAAAACAGATTCCAGGCCTCAAGACACATGGCCCATTGTTGACCAGATTAAATTTTGGTGTCCACTAACACCACTGGCTGTGGTACTTTCAGCTGAAAACGGGATGTCAGGACACTGCAGCCACCCTGATAGCATTTTCCAAATGATGTACAGACCCATATACTTATTTAGAAAAAAAAAATTAGACTACTAGGCTACATATATTGTTAAAGTACAGGAATACTACAAATGTTACAATGGAAAAACTCTTCTCAATAGCAGTCCTATGGCGTGAGACCAAAACGTTTTAAAAGAAATCTATTGTTTGTTTTTAAAATAAGTTGAATGTTCAGTGTTCTGCATATAGAGGGATTGAAAATGGTAAATGCTTTCTATGATGCTGGGGAAAATTCTGAAGACATACTCTGCTGCTAGAGTGGTTATGCAAAGTCAGGTTAAACACTAATCCCACTGACAATGAAGGATTTTGAAGGGAATCTATTTAAGAGTTTTAAATACTCTGTAGGGGGCAGTTTTGAACCAGATTAATGAAAATTTTAAGCTGTCTGAATCGAAGTTATGTTTTTATACTCAGTTTTATCCTCAGTTTTATACTCAGTATTATCCTCAGCAGCTACATGGGCGTAATTTATATTTTTAGGTAGATCTTGGTTCTTAAGCAAACAGGGAGCTGCATGCTATTGTCTAACACCACCCAGCTGAGGGGCTTATCTGCATGTAAAGTTCAGTAATGGTAGCTAACAATACTTCTTTAAAACTACCAGTTAGATAGACTCATAACTGCATAGCAATGATTAGAACTTCATGGTGAAGGCCTGCATTAAAACCAGCTCTGCAAAAGGCCCCAAGGACACAAGCAGAGTTTGAGATCTCCTTCACAATTCTGGTTCAGCCCTGAATCAGGGCTCAATTTTGTTGTGACTTGAAAGTATTTATGACAATTCAGGGGAAAAAAAGGGAAAAAAAAGCAGCAGCTTCTTGGAGACACTAGTATTGCCTGCATTTTCAAATGCCTTTAAACACGGTATCATCATTTTTTCCATTTATTTTAAGTGGATATGATGGTAGACCATGGCAAAACATGTCAGCACACTTAAATGTGTTAGCCTAAAGATGAAGATTTAAATCAGCCTCTCGCCAGCAACACACCACTTTGAAGTATCAAAGTCAGAAGTGGACTATAGCTGTATTTGATCTGAAACAAAAAAGAGACATATCCTCTCTGCAGAGTGATAGTCTCTGTTACCAGGATTTAAGTAGAAGTGGCTCTAGAATGTGAAGAGTGGGATAGGTTCAGTCACTGAGTCTTTTTTCCACTTGAAAAGCAAGAAACAGTCTAAGCCTCAATGAGAAAAATAAAGCTGTTGATGTAGGTGACCTCTGTAACCGATAGCAGAGTGTTTCCAGTATAGCCAGTAGCTCTCCGTTGAACCATTATTTCCATTTGAATGAAGTTTCCCGAATGGGGTTCCAAACCATGATTCACGGCTGAAGTTGTTACTCAGCTGATACTGTAACTAGCTGATCCTGCAGAGTAGCAAGATTGTCAATGAATGCTGGCAGGAACTAAAAGGATCAACTTCCCAAAGTCCAAACTAAGAATGAGTGCTTGCCAGATGATCAGACTCAGCTACTTAAAGCTTGAAGCTGATTGTGTTGCCTGGACAGCTGGTATCTTTTTTGTCCTCTCCCGGCCTAAAAGCTTTGTCTATTCTGTTTGAGTTTGAAATATTTTAAAATTGATGTACAGGGTCTGGCTGGGCTGAAGTTAATTTTCTTCACAGCAGCCCATATGCTTCTGTTTTGTATTCTTGACTAAAACAGCACTGATGGCACAGCAATGTTTTGGCCATTTCTGAACAGGACTTGCACAGCGTCGAGGCTTTACCTTTCTCGTGCTCTGCTCTCTTAGAGAGTAAGCTGGGGGTAGACAAGAATTTTGGGAGGGGAAACAGCCAGGACAGCAGACCCAAACTGGCCAAGGGGATATTCCATACTATGTAACGTCATGCTCAGCAGTAAAACTGGGATTGCAGAATAAGACAATGGGGGTTTTGTCTTCCAGGATCAACAATTGCTTTAAGACTTGCTGGGCATCAGTCTGGTTACAGGAGGTGGTTAGTTATTTCCCTTGCATGGATTTTTTTCCATTTCATTCACTTGTTAAACTTTCCTTTAACCCAATTCATGAACTCTCTGACTTTTCCTAGTATCTCCCCCATCTTCCTGAGGGGGAAGGAGCAGGAGGTTGTGTGGGTGTTTACCTGCTGAGCAGGGTCAACCTACCACAACTGGAAACAACCCAACATTTATAGGCTCTATTATGGTGCACTATTGCATACAAGTTCAACAATGCCGGGTCAGCTGAAGGTGTACAGCTTTCACATAGGAATTTCTACTACAAGACACTCTGAAGGACTTTCTTCTCATCTATGCACATGCACCCACTTGTGTTACCGTAGTGGTAAAACTTCTGAACAGGGCGTATCAGAAAGATAGTGCAAACAGAGCAAGTATTTATTCTCTGTTCCTGTGTCCTCTCGGCATGAGATAAGGGATGGGTGTCAGCGACCTAAGAAAATTGATGAAAGTAGAGCACCAAGGGAGAGGACACTGTTATTACAGTAATGTGATGTAGAGAAAATACAGAGTTCTCCTTCTCTCCAAAGATATTCAACGCTTGCCGACTGGAGCGAAGGGACAGTGAGAGCAGCCGCTGCCGTGACCCTGAGGGGACTGCAGCGCCCGCCTGGAGCGCGCCCATCCAGCACGGCGCCTCTCTCTCAGCACTGCTCCATCGGCCCACCACGAGCGTCAGGAGGCCTGCAAACCTCCACAGGACACTTTGACCCTCCCGTTCCTCGGTTTTTGCGTAAAAACACCTTTATTTTCTGTAAACAGGGACCAGCGAGAGCCGCAGGAAGAGGGGATCGGCATCCCCTGCCCCGCCGACGTTGACCGCCTGCCGACACCCGCCCGCTCCGACTCGGCTGGGCAGAACCGCCCGGGCCGGGCCCCGCGACGCGGCGGGAGCGGCGCACGGGCACGGCGCGGTCCGGTCGGGTACGGCACGGCACAGGACGAAGCGGTGCGGTGGCGGCCGGCCGCAGACGCGAGCACAGCGCACTCCCTCACGGCCAATGGCACCCAGCCGCCACCCGCCCCGAGCGCGGCCCAGCCCAGCCCGGCCCCGCCCCGCTCTGCTCTGCTCTGCGAGCCCCGCGGCTGTGAGGCGCTGATTGGCTGCCGGGCCCGCGCGGGGCCTGGTGGGAACAACGCCCGGACGCCGCGCTCCTCCTGCGGCGGCGGCGCTGGTGGCGGGCGGGATGCGCGGCCCGGCCCGCGGCAGGTACGTGATGGCGGGGGATGCACGGCCCGGCCGGCCCGGCCCCGAGCGGCTCCGCGCCGGGAGGGGGCGCGGGGTGCCGGGAGAGGGGCGCCTGGCGCTCTCCATATCCGCACTCGGGCACCGGCCCCGCGTCCCCGGGGCGCGAAGCGGAGCGGGGCGGCAGGTGCTCCCTGCCTCTCCCTCCTCGCCGCGGGTAGCGGGGCGGGGCGGGCTGCAGCCTCGGAGGAGGAAGCCCCCGGCCGTGGGGCAGGCGGCGGGCGCCGTGCCGGAAGCGGGGGTGCGGCTGGCGGGCCGAGGAGCCGGGGGCTGCCGCTGACCTCTGCCAACGCCCGCCCGGCCCCGGCCGCTGGCGGCCCTCGCGCTGCCTGCGACGGGTTGGGTTTCCATAAAGAGACCCTGACCCACCTGCTTCTCGCTCCATCGCTGTGCAGCCCATCTGGGAGCTCATTTGCGGTTTTAGTTAAGGCTCTGCAAAGCATAGGACCTCTGTAGGATGCTTCCAGACAGGAACAGCTGAAAATGGAGTTTAAATGGAAGAAAGTTCAGTATCTTGTTGTAGCTGAGGTGTCCCAGGACAGGCCAGCAGTAGGTGGTGGGTGATGCTCCTGGTTTGGTTTTGCTTGTTTCCTTGTCCACGGTACTCAGCTGGAGAAACTTTTTATGGTCCCAGTGGAAATTTCTGAGGTCAGTAAATGGTAAGAGAACTGTGAGCAAAACTGGAGATTCAATTTGAAAGGTAGAACCTTTGTCCTTTGTAATGATAAATATCTAAAAATATTTCTATGAAGTGAAGTCACTAAATTTGCAGAAAAAAAACTATTTGAAAAGCGTTGCCCATTCCTTTAGGGGAAAGGCCTGTATGTCTGTATGCAAGGCCTTGATGACAAGTTTCTAACTTCCTTTTTTTTCTTCTTTCAATATGTCTGCTCTTGATGTTACTCAGTCTTGAATTTCAGCATCTCACTTATTAAAATTTACTTGGGAAATTGAATTTTTGGAGAATTTTTAATCTTTAAAACATTACCAAGCCTGAAGAAATTTGAAACTGACTTGATAAAAGTGTAATGAGATCATGAAGCTGTTTTGTCCACCTGGATGGATGGGCGTGGGTGACTTTATGGATTCATGCCTCTTTCAAAAGAGGAGCCTTTTCTGCTCTGGTCTCGTAGTCTGGCACTTCTCCTTTTTCATAAATAACTTATATGTTTTGGGAGTAGGGGAGCTGCTCTCAATTTTTTTTTTTGAGAGAATAAAGTAATAAAACTGGTAGTAGTGTTTTCTTAAGCTTCTCTATTCAGTGTTTTTAACACTTCTCTTGTCTGTTTTAAGCCTAGGACATGTTGCAGCTATCTTACTTGTGTATTAAATCAGTGATAATGTGTGTGGAAATGAGTCCAATTGCAGTACTGCTTAGTCAGTGGAATGCACAGCTCTGTGCTAGAGTGCAGTCTGCAGAAGGGAAAAGTGCTGTGCAAGAATTTGTTGGTTAGAACATGGGAAGAAAGCAACTTGTGGAAGATCTCTTGCCATGAACAGTAGGATATTAGTGGTAGGTATGGGGAGTGGTAGGTATGGGGAGTGGCAGGTAAGAAGGAAGCAGTTGAAGACAGTTTGTGTTGTCATGTCAAAAAAAGTGGGGAAGAAGGAAAATATCTGAGGCACTCCATAGTAATCATAGAAAATTCTCCATGTCCTTACTGAGGATTCAGTGACTAAACTGTAAATGTGAATCTAGTGGCCCTAATCCTTTAATACCTCTTTGGTGAAGGGTTTTGGCAGTATTACTGACTTGCAGAGCAGCATCTGTAAAGCCTGTCATTATCCTAGCTCTGTAAAATCACACGCATAGTGACACTTGTCAAACCTGTTTCTCTTCCAAGCATTTGCCAGATATTTTAAAAAAAACTTGTGTAGCAATAGCACTGTGAATGTGTTGTGGATAGAAGTCAGTGTCACCAGTAGCTCATGGATAGAGCTCCCAAAAGATCCTCTAACACTTCAAGTGCAGAGGTTCTCAAACTATGGCTTGAAGGAGAATGGCACACACAGAGGTCATGTGAGCATCTCTGTGGCTCTCTATGTTCCACAACTGAGAGTTAGCATTGCTCCTAAGAGCAGTGGCAGTGCTAGGGAAGTGAGCCAGACTTGAGAGCCTTGCACTAGCTTTACAGACTTCTCATCTGGCCTTTTAACATAGTGTCTTTACTGCAAAATAATGTGAAAACTACTATCTCTGTAGAAATATCTGGGAAGAAAGTGTCTGCTCAGATCTACTGCAATACCTGTCATGCAAAAACTCACCTGTATCTGCAAAGTGACAATTGTGTAAAATTCTTGGTATTAGATTGTGTGTTTGAAAAAAAAAAACCAAAACAAACTGCTGTTTTACTGAGGTGAGTTGCTGCAGTAGTGATTATTTTGAGAATTTGTTGGGGTAGGAGGGGTAATTGTGCTTTTTCTATATCTCACCCCTTTGTGCTACTAATTTGGCAGCAGCAGAGCTAATTTGCCCATCTGTTCTAGCTTCATTTTTGTGGCATTTCTGATATGGATTACCTTATCTTTAAGGATTGGTTTCTGGAAGGGCCTATAGTTCTGAAGTCCTTGGCTTTCTTAAAAGGTGATGAGGTTACCATACTACAGTAGTGCTCGTGCTAGTGAGCAGTGCATATCCTATACATATTTATTTGTTCTAACAGCCTCAGACAAATTGAAAACAAATTTGGTTTGAAATATATCTTTCCAGTTTTGGCCAAAGGTAGCTTAATAAACAAGATAATGATCACTTCAATTTTTGTCTAGCTAGATCAGTGCTTTGTTTTAATAAGTGTTACCTGTTTCATTCCAGAATGAAAAAGGTTTGAGCCCTGGTTGGGATTGAGCATTAGGTTACTGTCAGGGTTGTTTTGAACTGATTACTTTTTTGTTCAATAGGTAAAAAACTTATAAATTAAATGACCAGAGGGAAATTCTGCTGTCCTAAGGTCCAGAGTAAATTGATTCAACTACCTTCTGATGGAAAGTTGCTACAATTTTGGTTCAGGAGCTTAGACCCAGATCATCAAATTAGTGTTGTTCATGGGTTCCAGGTTTGTGTAGGGTGAGGTGAGCTGCTTTTGCCCCTTTGGAACTGTTTTGGAGTCATGTGATGTGCTGATGACTGGGTTGTGCGGGGAAGACCTGCCAATGTAGTGCTTCTCTATAGCAAATGAAATCTTTGAAACTGATTATTTGAACTTAAAACTGATCATACGAAAGAACAATAGTTCTATCCAGCACATTCTTGTTGATGAGAGTGATGCCTTAATAATTTCTAGTTTTCATTCTTCATGGATCTGTAACTTGGTGTAGTTCTGTTCTTCTTATAAAAGGCTAAAAACCTCTGTTCCCAGCATCATTAGCCAAAACAATTGCCTCTGAATAGAAATCCAAGGACATTTTGGCCCTAGAGGCCAAAAATATGTAAACAACAGTGAGTTGGGGGCCTAGGGTGGTTAACATCATAGCCTAAGGGTGTGATTGGAGAATTAGGGGCCCATATGCTAATATGACAGAACTTATAAAAGATGAAGAGCTCGTGACCTGGCATCTGGTTTTTGGGTGTAGCCTGAGGGGGCTTTGCTTTCCCGAATGTACCTTGAAGGCCTAAATAAATTCGTCCACTTTTTACTCTTCTAACAGTCTTGGCTCCTGTTACAGGTAACCCTTGTTTTAGGCATCAAGAGCATAAAAAGGAAGTAGATTTATTTGAGAAATTTTCTCATAAACAGAAAGATGTTAATGCTGAACGCCTGCAGTGACAGCTGAAAAGGAACACTGAATTATGCTTATGGGCAACAGAGGAAATAACTGGAAATCAGTATCGTAAATAATCCTGCCCAATACTAAGTTTTTAAAATTATTTTTCTGTTGGAGTATTTTGGTGGCACTTTTTGTAGTTATTTTGTGCATGTGTTTTTGAGGACTCTCCTTCTGGTTAAGTATTTCCAAAATAAAAACTACTATGGCCACATCTGAGCTGATCAGCTGACTTACAAGATGGCCTATGAATCAGAAAACTGGATTTAAAAATAACACATAGGTAGATAGCTAGACAATGGTTTTATGCAATATTTTGATTTCTTAAGAGGTTGCAATGAATTTGTGAGTCTTTGATTACGTTGTTAGATTGTTCCTAAGTGCTTAATGCTTTATTTCTAGCTGTGAAGTCTTGTAGAAGATTAATAGCTTTGCCAACATTTGTCCACAATAGAAGATGGGTGGATTAATTTCAAGATGGAGGGTAAGTAAAATTGTGTAACAATGCAATAACCTTTAGTCTAGAAGGTGGGAGTACCTAGGGCATGTTGACTGTTAATGCTGGCTGAATGTTGGTGGTAAACTTTTCCTGTGAGTATGTCACTTAGAAGTCCAATAGTGAGATATCATGACCAAAAGTATTCTTTGCTAAATCACTAAGCTGTGAAGCTGTGCTGTTGTCCTTTATTTCCTTTGCAGTCTGGCACTGGCTTGGTTAACTTAGAAAATACAGTTTTAACTCTTTCTGTAAACCTAAATACTTTTGTGGTGCTTCATTGGGATAGAAACTGTAGCATCTGTGACTTGAAAGATTGGTGACCTAAGTAAAAAATGGATACATGCAGAATACCTTTCTGTCTGTTGTAACAAATAGTTTGGTAGCTACTTACCCCTGTACAAGTCTGTCTTCCTATCTGCTTTTATTGGTTTCTATGTTATTGAGTGGTGTACTGAGTTTGAGGAAGAAGAGGCATGAGGTTTTTGACTCCTCTCCTGGCAGGCGTGAGTTGAGTCTAGGTTTGCCTTTGCTTATTAGTAACTGACTTGAGAGCCTTCCATACAGAACTCCTTCAAAGGTGGAAGTTGAGGTGGAATGTCAGTTTCGTATAATAAAAACTCACTTTCGGGGTGATGCAGCGTGAGCTACGGTTTTTGAATTTGTGGTGTGAAGGATGGGGAAAGATTGTGGCTTGATAATTCTCAGAAATTAGGAAGGATTCCTAGAAGGTGGGTTTCCAGTTGCTTCTATGGGGAATTTTACTGGAGATGACAGCACTTACTTGCAGTTGCTTATGATTTATTTACACCATGTGTCCTTGTATGGAATGAATAGTAATAAAAAGCTGGAGTACTCAGATTAGGGCTTTCTCAATATATTTTCTGTGTTTTGCCTATTTCCTTCACTCATCAATTCTGTTCTTGTTTTACTTTCCACCCACACATGCATTATTGCTGTACATGCATTATAGATTTTCATCTTTTGTGATGTAGGAGGGGAGCCTTCAGTTAGGAGTCATGCCAGCTGTAAAATAGTGATTCATTGTAGTCCCTTCTATTTGTCGCTATTAAAGTAGGAAAGCTTCTTACCTTTATGTAAAATAGATAATTTATTAATCTACTGTGAATGTCTTTTTGTTAGGAAACTGTTAATGTACAGTAATCCTCAAAGTACTGACTTTTGAAAAGTGAGATTAATATCCTTGTTCTTTCCCTTGTAAGCAGGCAAAGCCTTCCACTGTAGAAGTTCTAGAAAAAATAGATAAGGTATGTGTTTGCTTTTTGGTGTTTTATTTTTAGTTAGAAATATACCTCCTCTTTGCTGCCCATATATTTCTCTCACATGAAATACTGTAATGAAATTTTAAAGTATTTTGGTAATTATTCCAGTAGTGGAGATTCCGCATTTCAGAGGAATTGTTATCTTTTTTTCCCCCTTACTGTTTAGTCATTTAAAAATACCAATCCTATAAAATAGTGAGAAACTACAGGGCAAATATTTATTTAGAGAGCCTAAAATGGGAATGAACATGAAGCTGCTTTGATTACACAATTCAATTACAACTAATGGTTTAAGTCCCATGTAATGGAAAATGTCACTAATGCAAAATTTCATTCATCAGATTGATTAGGAAAGCTTCAATGTATGATTTTATGTGTAGAAGTTGTAACTGTAGTGGTAGTAAGTAAGGTCAGGGGCAGAATAACTGGATAGATGGTTCAGTAATCAATTGTGATTTTTCATAGCGTTTGTGACAGATGTCTGTACTCTGCGGGGAAATTAACTGTTTTGAAATATGCTGTTGATATTTTTGTTTTCCTTTTAATGAAAGTGTGAGTACTCCTGTTGTCACTTGAGATACAGTCAAAATGGTTAACATAGCAGAGCATTGCTTGATCCCTTATTAATGTGCCAGAAGCATCATACAGATGTTCAGGATTTCACTCTTACTGTGAAAAAAGTACTGAAAGGAAAACATGTGAAATGATGGAGAGGTTTCAGCAATTCCCCATGTTAGTAGAAAAATGTTAGAGACATTTAAAATTCCACAGGTGCCTGATGAAAGTTTTAAAATGCAGAGTATGGTTGTTAATGATTTTTGTGATTGTGAAGACTGCCATTCATAAGATACTGGTGTTTTTCACTTGTCCCAAATATACTAATGCATTGCAAATGTGAAATAGTGCGGATTTGTAACTTTTCTTACCAATCGCTAGTAAGGTGCAAGTGGCCCATATAATAACCTTAATAGTGTGGTGTATTTATGCTGTGAAAGTTATCTTTGGGCAAACATTGTCATTTATCAAAAAGCTGCTTGAGTTTTCTAATCAAGTATCAAATTGATAGGGCTGATTTTAGCAAACATTTAAAAGCAGCTTAGTAAAACCACCTACTAATTTTGCTAATAAAGCTGAACCATGTTTATTTGCAGGAAATACAGACATTAGAAGAATTCAGAGAAAAAAATCAGAGGCTACAGAAACTGTTGGTTGGAAGGCTTGTTCTCTACTCTTCACTTCTTTACCTTATCACTTGCTTAATTGTATATTTGTGGTGTCTTCCTGACGAATGGACAGCAAGGCTGACAATGACACTTCCATTTTTTGCATTTCCATTGATGTAAGTAAATATGCCTTTTTTATTTTCTAACTGCTGTCTCTTTGATAAAAGGAGATGGAAAATACTTCTCAGCAGGGGTTTGGGTTTGCTTTGACAATCCTTGAGATGTCATAACTTGCTGAATATTTTCTTCTAAAATAAATCCTAGTAGTTATGTAGACACTGTCTTTGAGGGGAATGTTTTTCATGGGTCTGGGTTTAGTACAGAGCTAAGTCTTATCATCAAAAGATGATAGCGTCTAAAGTTACTTGGCTTATAAAAATTATACTGGGGCTGGAGAGCTGTATCTGAGCAGCTGCAAGGTAATGCAGTGTAAGCACAAGAGCATTATCTTGGGTTTTACTGTTACTGCAATTTAGAAAGTGAAATTACTATATGAAAGTAACCTAAGGTATGTCACCTATAGGTAAAATGTAGTGTATAAAACCTGGGAAAAATACAAGAATGAATGGAGAAACTTACTTTCGTGCATTAGGTGACTATTAACACAGAATTGACTTGGGAGGTCATCACCCTAAGTATGTTGAAGACTAGTTTTACATAATCAGCTGTTTTTCTAGAGAATAAATCATTGACTGTTTTCTTTAACAAGAAAATATGCAAACTTCATTGTGTGTGAACTGGAGAAAGTATTGCCTACATTTTTGTTCCACCAAGCTGATTGGCTGCTTATTGTTATGAGTGGCTTTTGTTTTCTAAGAGAGCTACTTTTCTAAAAGTAACATAATGGGCTCCCACCTCAATGAAGAGCTGCTTCGCTGCCTCCCCTTCCTCCAGACCATCAGTGAGGATAAGGCAACCTCCTGAGCATCTTTCCTTTGGGGGAAGTGCAGTGCATTTACTAATTTGCTGAAAGGAACATCATAAGTACTGCCATATTTGTATAGCATCCTTGTATTAAGGCATGGCTTGTAGGTGCCCTAGCTTTGGGCTTGAAAGGCAAAATCAAAAGTAAATATTTAAGGCTTTGCAATTTGGATGAGCATGGGTCAGCATAACATAGCATGCGAAAAACCCCCAACCTGAAGATGATTTTTGTATGTTGTACTGTGTTATGCATAATATACTTGTATGCTGCTGTTGTGGATTCCTGTGGAGAAGATACATGGGCAACAGTATCTTGACTGGAAAGGGTTAATATAGAAAATACAGCTGAAATTAATCTTTGGCAGTAATATGAGTTAATTTTGTTCCTAAGGACAAGCATTTCAAAGTCCTTGTTGTTAGTGTGTGAGGCTTGCTCATGCTGATAGGAAAGGCTTGTAATAGAGGAAGTATTACCAGCCTCCTTTTGCATAGGTGTGTTAAAATTAGTGTAGAAATGAAAGCTTTTATTATGGAAGGTGATGGCTTCTAGTGCTGTGGCTTGAATTTACATGTTGGATTCTTATTCTCTAGTTTGTCTTCCAGTTCAGCTTATTTTTCTCAAGATGGCTCTCTGTAAAATTCTGATTTAGATATGAGCTTACTAGCACTTAGAATCAGACTGTTGTTCTCTTATGACTTGCAACTGTTTATCAGATTTTTTTTTTCCTTAAGCTATTCCCTTTCAGCTTTTTTGGCAGATACGGATGGCAAGCAGCTGCCAGCTTGTCTTTGTTCTCGGTCAAGAGGTGACTCCATGCTGAATGCCTGGTGCCACCCAGTAATAGCTCTAGAGATTTTTCAGCCCTAATCAAACTGGAGTCTGTCTGCCTTTTCCAGCTTGCAGTCAGTCACCAACTTATTTCTGCCTTAGGTCAGTCCCTCAGGGTCTCAGCAAGTTACTAATGTTGGTAGAGCAAGTTAAGTTTTAGGAATATGACTTCACTAATTTTAAATGTATACTGAAATATCTGAAAAGTTGAAGATATTTGTTAGCATGTTAGAAGAGTGCTCTTCTTGAGCTGATTTTTATTTCAATTAGTTTTGTGTGTTCTGATTTTCAGAAAAATGTTTGCTTTTTTTGTAAAATTGGTCTGAAATGGTCTGCTATTAAACTTTAATCTTGGATTTCTTAGAGAGGAAATGCTTTTTTATTTCATGACACCCTACCATATTTAGAGTACAGCTTTAGGTGGAAGACTATAAAGCATACATTAAAAAAGAAATAACGCTTTTGCCTGTGTAACAAGGTATTTAAGGCAATTTAAACCTGGTAAATATTTATTTCTTCTGGTACTTTATGAAGACATATTTTGTGTTGTGTAGGCAGATAAATCCATTTGTATTCTTAGATTAGTTATTATAGCACAACTTTGGACATGGAATAGTTAAACTTCTTTGTTTCTCTTGCCTTGGATAGGTTGCTTTCAGATTCCAGTTGCCTCATCTAATTGGCCTAACTTGGGTTGTGTTGTTAATACTTGAAGGCATTTTTAACTGGGCAACCATTATATAAACACAGAAGATGTTCTTATGAGTTAAGTCAAAATTCTATTTGAAATCTTAGAGCCTTTTGCCTGCTTTCTTATGTACGCTGTTAGTCAGATAACCTTTCTAGCCTATAAGATTTTTTTTTCTTAAATGAAACATTGCTAATTTAGGCTCTATTTTTTAATTAACATTAGCAAGGTTTTGGTTAAGATGCTTGGAATAGCTTGGTGTATGAGGTTTGCCACTTGGCTTAGACTGAATAACTTACCAGGAAAAATGTCAGCTTAATACTTACAAGCGATTCTAAGCTTTAAAACAACTGAAGTCCTGATGATTGCAGAGAAACCTTTCAAATATAAAATGGTCATAGATCAGTTTAACTTTATCTTGATATAAATTGCTCCAGCTAAGTCAGCTGAAACCCTGCAGAAACTGAGTAGACTTAGAGCTCTCTAAAAGCAACAGGAATCAGGTCAGTTAATTCTTCTTGAGAGAGCGTTTGTGAAATAGCTGTATCTCATGGTTTTCATTGGTATTGAATTATTCCCACAAATCTCCTGGGCCTTAATTTTGGGCCTGAACTGGTAAGTTTCTTTTTTTGAATAAAATGCATTATAAATCTATCAAATAAGAAGTGATGACTATGTAATTTCCAGATGAACATTTTTTAGCAAGTGATGATGATGGTGCTGCTGCTGCCTTGGTATTTCTGCCTTTAGTAACAGTTAATAGAAAAGATTATTTTATTTAGAGCAATATTAATGTCTTGTTGACAAGAGGCTAATTTAATTTTTAGTTTTTTATATAAATAATGCTTGAACATTTCTGTCCTTTGTATTTGCAAAATAAAATCTCATATGGTAAATGTTTGCTAAATGACTTCAGAAATGGTTACTGTAGTATGTTTTAATTAATAAAATTCTTCTCTCTCTTTTAAAGAATCTGGTGTATAAGAACACTGCTCATTTTTTTCTTTTTCCAAACGGACAGAAAGAAATAGTAAGTATTTTTTTCCTTGTGTAGTTTGTTTGTTTGTTTTTATTATGGAGCTAATTGAGAATGATGCTTGCTATGATAATGTAAATGTTTTTGATCATTTGGCTTCTAGGAAGACAAGAGTAGCCTTTTAGTTGATACTGAAATGGGCAGTATTAGCTGAACTTTTTTCTACCACATAGTTGATGAAAGAACAGGAAGGAAACTGCTTAATCTTTCACTTCCCTTATAAAATTGTGCTGACTTTCTCCTGTCTTTGCATGTCTCAGAAGTGTAATGTTATAAAATATGGTGTAGAAGTGGGAGTGAGGGAAAGGAAATATAAACAATAGTAGTAATTCCCTTGATACTTGCCTCTCACAAGTATTCCAGCAGTCTTAATCTGTTATCCTTATACAAAAGGGAAGAGAATTGCAGCAGATGTGTCTAATTTATTTGTCAAGATAGCTATTCTCTCCCAAGTTCTCCAAAGCATACTTATGTTTTCCTGAGTGGGAAAGGTATAAGCAGGTGTTTTTCTGCTTTTTTGAGAGCTAAGGAAAATTGGAAGTCATGTAACAAAACCCAAAAGTAGTGGAGGTGTTCAAATATATATATAAAGTTGTTAAATTTTGCATTAGAATGAATCTGCATGCTATTTAAAAACAGCATCTGTGGCACTTGTCTGCAGTAGTTAGAATTCATTTGAGACTTTCCTTGAAAGCAGTCCAGCCTGTAACAATATCTCATGGTGATGTGAGCAATAATACAGGAAAACCTCAATGTTGCACTGTGTTTTATGACTTGCAGAACAGCATGATGTATTTAATTTGTGACAGTTTACAAGTTAAACATCACTTTTAGAATTTTTCTTAAACTTAATGTTTGCATTTGATATGCAAGCACAGAACATACATTTTTATGTAGGAATGAAATTGTCCATATATTCTGTGGTGCTCTGTGATTCATTTCTAAGGTGAACATCTATTTGCATTTCATGGCTGAATAAGAAAAAACCTATGTTTTTCTAGTTTGCTTAAATGTCTTTATTGCTGTATTGAGCATACAGACAAGTCTACTGCTTTTGTTGAACCTGTGTTTTAAAGGGTTCAGTAGATAATAGAACATACCAAAAGGGATTATTTCTGTGTGGTTCCAGAGACTGGATAAAAATGAAGTGTTTTACCTCAAAGATAAGTCCTGTGTTTGAAAAAGAAAAATGAAATGTGTGGTACATAAGTTGAAGCAGTAAAGCAGGTGAAAGTGTAGGTGACAGAGCAAACTGGCAACTGAGTTGCTCCAAGCTAAGTTTGTATTCTGGGATAAGTTAGTGTAACATACTGAATCACCAGAGATGGTTATTTAATACAATAAAACTCTGTGCTGGATAACCAGTATATATCAGATTTGGGAACGATGCTGTGAATGAAGTAGATTTGTAGCTAGACTCTTGCAAAGGTGATGCAGAGAAATTATGAAATTTCAGTTTTTAGGAGTAGTCAGGCAAAACTGTTAAGATTTAGGTTGATCTGTCCCAAAGTGTGGGGAAAATAAATGAGGTACATTGCAGGTATTGACTTTCCTAGTATGAATTTTTTTTTTTCTGTAGGTTTAATTAAGATGAGATATATTGGTTTCTTGAGAGTACTTTGCAGTAATTGCCATTTGGCCACGTTCGAAGGGGCAGGTGTTTTGTGAGGTTCTTGTTGAATACAGGAGGTAAAGGATCCAGGATGAGGATCAGAAAGAAACACCCACACTTGAAACTGATTGCATTGCTTTGTGGAAAGCTATGCCCGAAGATGCTTCAGGCATTTCTGTACCAGGAGCACATTCAGTTTCTTGAGTAACCATTAACATTTGGCTGTATTCTGCTGTTTATTTGGCTTCGTGATACCACACTGCATTGCAGTACATTTCAAGCTGTTAATCTGTGTGGGGCAACCTGTGAGACTGTTCTAATATCAGTGTAAAATTTGGTGAAGGGGGATACCTTATTCATTTGAAGGTGCACACTTTCTGGAATTGTCCATCTTCTGTGGTCCAGTCCAGTATTACATATGGTCTTTTTCTATGTCCTATTTAACTTAACAAATATGGATTGTTGTAGCTATCCTTTTATTGCATAAATAATAACCTTTCAAATATGTGCATGCCAGTTTTATTTTTTTGCACATTTAATAAAGAGGTTTATTCGATCAAAATGGATTTCTTCATTCTTAAAAAGTTCAAGTAATTATTTGTTCCCTTAATTTCAAGTAACAGTTTTCCTGAAGTGACTCTGAATGGTATGGCATGCTTATTTATAAATAAAAAAAAAAGTAGTTTGGTAGGTTTTGGTTTTGTGTCTTGTAGTTCTGTGAAGCTTTTTCTTTCTTTGAAATCTGAAAAATGGGCAAAATAGCTATATTTTTACAGGAAGTAAGCTGCCAGTGCTCAGTAGAGCTGAGAAAGGGGAAGAAATACAGTTTATCATTAAAATCTTGTGAGGGAGATATAGAAAGCTAGTTTGTTGAGAGAGTATCTTCTACATTAGGATGGTTTATTACAGTGAGTTGTCCATGAATGTCAAGCTCCAAACACTGACTTTCAGGAAAATCCCACATGCATTTGGACTTTCTTCTTTCTCTTGCTCTTAGAGGGTTAGGTGCTGTGCCTACTCGTTGTAACAGTCTCTTAACGTGTAGTGGTAATATGACCTTCTGTTAGGTGTTCTTACAAAACTGGGGGCTTTGCTGGAGTCTGAAAGTATAGAAAGAGGAAAATAGATTGGGCTTTGAAGTGCAGCATTGACCTGGCATTTGAAACTAGCATGTGTTAAGAGGTTTATGTGAAATACTGAAGCCAGTAAATCTGGTACTCTGATATATTAATGCTTAGACCTCCAGCTTTTTTCTGTATTTTGACTCACGAGATCAAATGTATTTGGTCCATTGTTGTACTAGTTTTAATGTAGGTCAAAGCAGGGCACTGCCTAGAATTGGTTTGCTTAATGAGGAAATGGTACATAAAATTTTTTAATAGTTATAACTGTAAAGTGATAACAGTGGGCTATAATTTATAAGTGGTTTCAGCATTTAAAGTGATTTATTTTCACATAAAAAGTAGTTATTTTATACAAAGTTTACGGATGTTTAGAGTTGGTAGTGGTCAGTGCATAATTTTTCCTGATCTCACAGGGCGAAGTCAGTGTTTAGAGTGTGCTGAAATTATCTCCATGTTTGAAAACTAATGTAGAATGTCCTTCTTTTAGATGATGCGCTGGAAGATTTAAAATCTCAGAAGAAAAAAATAGTAAGTAAAACTTCAAGAAAAGATGGTTGTTATGGTCCATTAAAACTGGTGTATGCATCAACTTGATCAACACTTAATCTCAGTAAGACAAATTTAGCATGGAGAAGGTTCCAAGCCTTGGATAACTTGCTCTCTTTGCAAAGTTTGTAACACTAAAAGCTGTTTCCTCTCTGTTTAATCACTCCATAAGTAAGTTCGCTGTGTTCTTACATTGTTGGCTTCACCTGCCTTGTAAGGCAAAACTTAAAAACCACCACCATCAAAACCCAAACACTCCCTGCCCCCTAACCCTACCTGCCAAAGCAACTCCTCCTCCTTCCAAAAACTCCAAAAATTTTATTATGAGGCTTTGTTGTTAATGCGTTTCCCAAAGCATTCACCTTATACCTTCTGGATTTTGCCATGGTAGCTAAATTAATAGAAAACCAACAACAGAGGTACCAAAAATGAGTTGGGTAAAAGTCTGGTATTATGTAATGATCTGTGTTTTATTACCTTTAAGATGTAGATGTAAAGAAGATAACCTGTAGCCTAATTATGTCATTGTCCTTTGGTAAAGAGGATTTGCTATTATTTAAATGGATGTGTGCTTTGGTTGTAGTGGTGATACAAAGGGGCTTGAGAGGCTTACATTTTCTAAGAAAGAAAGAAATGAGCATGACAACTGTGTTGTTAAGTTTCTTTTATGAAAACTGCTTAACTGAAATTAGTTAATATTTCCAATTAACGTAGTCATTTGGTGTAGCCTTAGAGGAAAAGTTCTTGAAGCAGAAAAAACCCAGTGGAGAACAAAAGAGTTTTTTGAATCCTAAATGTAAAGGCTTGATTGCAGTTTAAATTTAGTTTTCTGTAATCATGAAAATCTTTATTACAGAATAACTAGTAATACTGAATTTTTGTGTGCGAGAAGCACTTAGGACAAAAGGCATTGAATAAAAGTTTAGTCACGAAAAGCCTAAATGTGTATTTTGTATATGTAAAGCATCAAAACAACATACTGTAGTAGAAAATGAAACAACTGCACCAATACTTTGTAAACAATAATGAAATTACAATGTGACTGTGGAGAATTTAAATCTGGAAATATAAATTGCCATTAGTATATATCCTAGTCAAGTTTTAATCATTAAAGAAAAACTTCTAAATAGGATTAGTGAAACTGAATTCTGGGAATTCCAATTACATAAACCTCAGCTATTTTTCACAGTCTGTGATTATCACTTGGTCTTGTAGGTGCCTGGTTCCTAGCAAGGAACCAGAAACAAAGGATTAACTGTAGCCTCTTGAACCAGTGTGTGGTTGGTATTTTTTACTCAGAAGATGGACTTGGGAGGTTGATCATAATTTAAGACATTCAATTAAGCATTAGAATTAGATAATCATACATGAAACAGAACATGTTGAAATGAGATGGAAAGGGATGCAGGTAATGAGACAGAATATAATTAGTGTTTTAGATAAAACACTTATAAAATTGCGTTCTGTAAAATTTTGTTGTGATAATACTCAGATTTGATTTTGTTTTAGATTAGCTTCCTTAGGAGTGCCTTTGGCTATGAATAACCTACTTCTTAGTAAAACAAAACAAAAATCAAGTGAAATAATGGGGAGTGAGAAGTTTTTTTTTTTCCTTTTGAATTCTGATTCGCTGCTGAGTTTGCAAATAGGATTAGTTACTAAGAAATTTACATTGTGGTCCTCAAAGTATCTAGAATAGGTAAATGATGTGTTTCCTGTTTATTTGTAATGCAAATTGTTGTCTAGGCACTGAGCCTGCCACAACAGCTGTGCTTTTTCACTTTGTTGCAGCTCAGCTATCTAATTGCTGGAGAAATCTTATTTTGAAGACAATTGTGCTTTTGAAAAATGTTACAGTACTTGGGTTTTACCATCACATGGTTACTTGTATTACATCACATGGCCCACCTTTTCCCTACAGATGTTACTTGTGTGCTGAAGGGACATAAAGCTGTTGCAGGGCTTACCTGTAAATGGTGTAATCTCCTCATCTGCTACATATAATGCCCTGGTGGGTTTGCAGTGACTGCTCAATAGAAATTAATTTCTGTTCTGGCTTTGGTGACACAGCCATGTGGATACTCACATGGCTAAAATACTTGACAAACACAAATACAGATACTTCATCTGGAAATTAGCATTAGTATTGTCTATCCTGTACTTTGACTCAAAGTTTGTGTAATACTTATTTATCACAGAACTGGCTCTCTATGCTATTTGTTTCCTTTAAAGCTTGTTGATTTATGAATTGGGGGTAGGGATTAAGTTAATTAGGTATAATTAAGGCACTACTTCAAGATACAACTTTGTTTCCCTCCTTGATCATAAGAGATACTGTGGTTGTGTTCGTGACTTTTAGCTGTAATTTTGGCCTCAGTGTTTCTCAGTTAATGGGTATGTCAGTCCTTAAGCCTGAACATGGGTAGATGAGCAAGTTCACAGGGTTAAGCATATTAAAGCAAGGGTGCAGGACATGTATTAAGCTGATACAACTGGGAATTAGTGGAGAGTTTACCTGGAACAGCAGTCTTAATGATGGGATAATTCTTAGCCTGAGGACAAAGTTGTGAAGCTAGTGTAGTAATTACCTTGTTAATTTTAGAATTAAACTTTGCTGAAGCTTGCTCAGCTATTCTGAATAGTAGGCTAGGTGTAATACTGGACTTTGACAGGCTTCCTAGTTATTTCAGGTAAGAGTTTACAAAGTTGCATCTATTAATCCAGGAAAACCCCCCAACTAGTCTGATCTCAAGGCTGTCTTGGAGTTATGTTAGTAAGGGGGAAAAAATGCAGTATATGAATTCTGTCACTTAAAGTAATCATTCTTTATAAACAACTTTGTCTTCAGCCTTCTAGGTGTAGACAACCATTGATTGGTTTTATCACTTCAGTATGTGATAAAAACGTTGCTAGGAGTTGGCTGTTGTATAACCCCATTTTTGTCTAGCTGGTATATGCTACAGTACTGCAGATGTGCAATTGGAAGCTCAAAATACAGTTTAAAATTATATTTACTGATGAAGGGTCAGATGAATTATTTCTTTCATGCAGTGCTCATACAAGGCAGTTACTTTGGTGGTTTTAATGTTGGCATGGATCTGTTCAGAGTGTACTTGATTACTGTGACTTAAATGATATATTTCTGATTTTAATAAAAGTTTTGCTATGTGTACTGGTATATCTTAAATGGTAGACTGAAATGAGTCTCATGGCTTTGTGTGGACTTAAAGAAATGCCTCTATGTAGTTGGGTTTGACATACCAAGTAATTCTCAATTTATGAACTCATGTAGCACTATGGTGAATAATGAGTGGTTTGCACCATGCCAATATTTAAGTCTTTGGTTGCTAAATTGCATTTACAAGAAGCTTAAAATACATTACTCATATCACTTTTCAATTTAGGCAACTGATGTCATTCCCACGGAAATTCTGTTTGGTTGCCTGTTGGGAAGGAGTTCATCTGTACAATTGTTCATAGGAGGCGAATGTGGTACCATGCTTTTTTATTAAGACCTCATTAATTCCATGAGGAATTCATGCTTAGGCTGGTATGAACTTTCTTAGAGAGTTCACTTGTGATTCTGGTTGCTCAGCATTATAATTTTATTGGTAAGGATAGACTAAGAGTTAGCCCTTGGCAGAAAGTAGAAAACGTTTTTGTAGGAAAGGTTTTGGATCTCAGAGAAGACTGTATTATGGAAAAAGGGTAATAGGTGTTGAGCAGTTCACTGTGTTAGTGAGCCAGTGCTCAGCACTAGGTTAACCTTCCCAAGATTATGCTTCAGGATGGTGAATATTCCAGAAGTTAGTGTGTTGGTTTGCATTCATAAATGAGCTTTCTGTGTTGGCACACAAGCCAGTTTCTTCTGCTATGCAAACATAGCAGTAGTATTTAAATTTCACATAGGCTCTTACTTTTGTCTAGTAATTACACTGATTTGCTCACAGTAAGTAAACTTGGACCTTTTTGATTCGTTATTTGGTATTGTCAGCCAAATTTCAATTTACTTTAGAAAAGTATGCTCTATAAGTGAAAGCATGAGAAATGTGAATATGCTTATAGAAACTCTGACAATTTCTATATCTTTTCAAGAAATTTGTAAAGAGTTACTCATGATACTGAATTCTTCAGATTCAGCTTTACTAGAATTTTAAAGCTATATATGAATTTCAAAATAGGAAGAGTAACCCATTGAATTATCCAATAACTGTGTAATGTGACGAAAAACTTTGACATCTGAATCTTGTGGTGAGAGTTGAATTATGTTTCAAAATAATGTTACTGTTTTTGCAAAACTGGTGTATCCACAAATAGCTACAATACTATCTAATAGTGCTGTGTCCAGGAGTGCTGTAGATAAAGAAAGTGTCAAGTGATGGTGGAGCATTCTGGTTTTTCTATCCCTAAAGAGAAAACAAAACCAAAGACAAAACCCTTTTGTCCTGCAGAAAGTTATTTCTCATTTTTCTTTTTGGCTATACAGACAATTACATGCATTTTATGTTCATTGATATGAAGTGAATTGGGTTTTTAATATTCTGATTTGGGGGTCAGATATTAACACTGACTGTTAATGCTTCCCCACTTTGCAGCTTCACCTCAATAGCCTTACCCCTTTATATAAAAGTCTGTCTTACAGTTTTTACTTTTATAAGCAGTAAATACTTTATTTTTCCTATTAGATCATTAATTCTGCTTATTGCACTGTGTGGCATTTGTTTTACAAAGTTAGTGGGTTAACTCCAAAGTGATGCTGAAATACAAGTTTAGGAAATTGATTTTCACTTCCTTCTTCACTCCCTTTTGTTTCAACAGTCCTTAATTAACGGCCTGGATAGTATTTCTTGCCTCAAACTTCAAGAAGTGTGTGGAGGAGTGAGTGTTAAATGAATACACAGTAGTCATTAAATGGAGTGAATTTTTATTTAGCTTCTGAGGTCTATTTGTAATCCCAAGGTCTGTCTAACTGTAAAACTCCTGCACAGTCTGTATATGCAGAATGGCTGAAACTTTAGTTTCTCACTAGCTAAATAATGGCATAAAATTCATGTTAACCTGCACCATTTGTTATTTTAGCAGTGATAAATGAGTTTGAGAGAATTTAATTTTTTGACCACTGACCTTTTCAGTTTTGCAGTTTATGCCAACAGCAAACTTAAGAACAAACAAAGCCCCCACTTTTAGCTGAACATGGCCATTAGTCAGCATATCTAGAAAGAAAGGTCTGCTTAAGATACTGTAAAATGTATTGTAATTTCTATACATATTAGGTATTTGTCATAATTTCAACTATCTCAGTTTTAAAGTTAAGCCACTTCTGATGTTGGCTGTTAACCACTAAAATTATACTTTACTAGTGATTACTTTTTTTAATTAAGCCCATGTATTAGCTATAAAGCCACTTGAGTGCATTGTAAATAAAACTCTGTAATAATGAAATGCTTTAATTACACTCCCTAAAGTATGCATAGTTCTCAGTAAATTTTTTTATTTAAATTCTTAACGTGTTCCTTTTTCTGAAAAGCAGTTTGAATTGCTGTAAAGATGTAGATCCAGCCTTTAAAGTCATTTGAGCAAATTCCATGGCTGTTCTCTAGTTAGTGAATTTTCACAGCATTTGCAGCAAGCTAATTGCTTCTGCTAATAAATAATCTAAAATCGATGCTGACAGCAGTTAATTGGCACAGGGACTTTATTCTGTAAAGCACTTGGCTAACGACCTTCCTTAAATTAATAGCATTAAGTGCTATGAGGAAATAAATCTAAGGAATTGCCTGTCATTTGCTTGTCATGTCTAATAACTTCCAATAATGATGGCTGATAGATTTTTGCACATTCCATTATTGAAGTTGGTGCTTGTAATTATTCTCCTCATTATATGTAAACAATTAGCAATATTTGGTGTTTCCTTGCAATAAAGCTGTTAAGTACAAGTAGTCCATTAGAGTTTAGAAACTATTTTTGAAAGCAAAATTTATTTTCCATTGAATCCAGCAAATCTACAGGTATCTGAAAATGCTTCTGGTTCATTGGATGAGCTTCACCTTTTGGTACCATTGATAAGATGCTTGTAAATGGGAGGCTATGGTGTGGGAAAACACTTAGAAAAATTCTGTGTTGATGTGTGGAACCTTTCTGTTTCCAGCTTGAGGAAGTAATGGAAAAGGAAACATACAAGACTGCTAAACTAATCCTTGAAAGGTTTGATCCAGAATCAAGTGCAAAGGTGAGTCTTGTTATTGATACTGATGTAATATGAAAGGTACTATGGAGCTGAGCGTTCAGATAATGTTATTTATAATTAATTGGCAGGAGACTGAACTACCATCTGCTGGAACATCTGCAACCCCAAGACCTGGACAAGGTAATAGCCCTGTAAAATGGGTGCTCTTTAGCATAGGCACTCATCTTTCATAGCAATTTCCATTCTAGAAGTCTGTCTATGATAAAATTTGTAGATCAATTGACCTTTATTTAGGGTTAATAGACTGTTCATTAGGCTATGCCCATTACTGTTCTGTATTTCTCAGACAAGGGATCTATTACTAAAGCCTGATGTTCTAGACAGCAGGATATTTAATTCTGCTTGATGTTAAAGCCAAGAGAAAATTAACTTATTGTGGCATACTTGCAATTTTTCTAGAACATGAAGGTGTTTTCAAATCTTGTGCAATATTCATTGACTTAGCTTTTCAATTATTTCTATTTCTGGCTAGTTAGATCTTTCCTAATGCAGCGCTTAAACTAGTTCTATTTGGTGCCCAGAGAGGAAAAAAAGCTGGTGCGTAACTTAGATACTTTCTAGTTGCAAAGGGTGGACAGTTCTTTACTGGTTTACAATATGCAATTTAAAGGTGCTATTGAATGAAATAATAAAATAGAAAAAACTTGCATGTTTTTCAAGGAAGTCTTGTTTCTAGATTGCACACACAAATTTCAAGCCTGGAAAGATCTCACACACAGTAGAATGCTTGCATTAAAAATATGATATTTATGCAAATATTTAGGTGAACTAACTACTGTTAATTTTTGTTAAGGTTTAGTATAATGTGCTGTAGTTAAACTGAAAATGCTTGTATGAGCACAGTGTAAAGGCTGCCTCTTATTACAATACTGAGGATTGTACTCACACTTGAAGACAGATCTTTGTAGTTAACTTGCTGTTATAACCTGTAAGGGCTGATGATCAAAATTAACTGCAGAATCTGATATGGATAGTTTTTCATAAAATAGAGAAATTGCATTAGAAAATATAATAGAATTGTCAGCTTCGTGTTTAATTCTTGTGGGTAACCAAACTTCTATTTTTCCCATTTTTCACTCTTGGAGTACTGGTTTTGTTGGGTGCAGAGCACCTGGATTTACTACTAAGATGCTTATAAGCTACATCATCAAATCTGCTGTTTTGTTCTTCTTGCTTAGCTTCAAATTGCTGTGGAAACATTTTAGAACTATCCTTACTTGTTGACATTGACAGTGAATAGTTGCAGTGCAGTACCTCAATAGTAAAGCTTTAATCTCTTCTCGTGTCTCAGGCACAACAGCTTTTTTGCAAGTTTGCTCTTTACCTGTCTCTCCCACCATTCCATTTCTGAACGCAGCATTCATAGTTTTGTTCAGGCTGAAGGGCCGTTCTGACACTCTGCTCTGTTCTGCCTTAATACAGCTCATGGCTGATTACCAAGAATTTTCTGTTATATCTGTAATGTACAGATAGTCTGTGGTTGGCTTTTTTTAAAGTCTTTATAAAAAAATTCATCCTTCTTCTTGAGCTATGTTAGAAATCACTCCAGTAGTCCAGTAGTAGGGTGACAGATCTGTTTGTAGAATGCAAGTAACACTGAGCAGGGAATGAAACTGCCTGGAAATGTGTGTTTCTATATAGAAATTTGCAGATAATTAGCTATAAATTAGACAGTGATAAGTTGTTAGTCACCCTGGCTTTTTTAGGAGATAACAGCAGCAGTTTTAAAACTCCTTAAGAGGTACATGACTGATCTCTTCCCCTCTACCCAGGCTGTGTAAGGGGCAGTGGTGGCAAGTGAGTTGGTCAGTCTTTATAAATTAGTCTTGTGTATGTTTGGGTTTTCAAAGCTTAGTGCCCCTGCTTTTGATCCAGAGTCAGACAAAAGCAGGTTAGTTAGACCTGGTATATGCTGTGTTGTGTTGATTGTGACTTGACTGTTAATAGAAGGGCTGGGAGGGAGAGGTTCTGAGATAGAATTATTTCTGAGAGCCAGTCACTGTAGGCTGTAGTCTACGTTAGTAAATGTGGTGTGATATGAGTAGATTTGTGAAACAGTTGTTGCTGAGCAGTTTGCCCATTATGCTGTCTGTGCTTAGAACTTTTTATTTAGTGCTAGCTCTAAGCTGATCTCATGGGCTTGGTGGAAGGAATCTTTTGGTACAGTTTCAGTTGCAGAGAATATAAGTGCTGCACTCTGAGATTGTCATGGTGTGAACCAATAACCTCTAAGTGGGGACACAACTGAGAAAATGTACAGCTCATTTTCAGACATATTCAGCTTTTTTGGGGTGCATTGACATTCTTCCTTGATCCTGAATAAAAGTGCAGTTTAGCCTTGGAAAGGATTTTGGAAAATAAATTTTGTAAGTTGTCCTGGCTTATAGTTGGAAAAGACCTTTAAGATAATAAAATACAACCCCAATGATTCCATGAGTCAATGTAATTTTGTTCGTATACAGCACAATTTTATTTTCTTTTTTCCAATCTGTTCTCTAACACATTGAATTTGGAATTGGTGCAGCTTTTTGTCCCTGTGTAAGTGGTTAGTCAGACTATTGTGTTTTGGAGGTACATTATAGTTCAAGAGGGACATGCTGTGTTTGGCTTTGGCTTGTGAAATTACAGAGACTTAATTTCCAAGTAACTTCTTATATGCAGTAATTATTGCAATTTTTAGCTATCAAAAAACCTGCTAGCTTATTGCTGTTCACACTAAATATCTGCCCAAAATGGATATTAGCTCCTCTTTTGTGCAGTATATAACTTACTGTAACCAGATGACGCCTTTATGTGGTTGTGATGTAATTTGGTGCATGCAGTATGTGGTAGAATTCGAGTGGTTTGGAATAATAAAATATCTGTTAGCAAGTTAATGTTAAAGCTTCCTTAGTCTTCTCTTTGCTGCTTTGCACACAAACAACAAAACTAATTTTCTTGAGCTCTGTAATTGAGTCTTTTTGAAAAGAGGGTAAATAATGACCACTATATAATCAGGTTGGCAATGTTGTATATGAGACAGCTGATGAAAGGTTAGTTAGTTTGTATGCTTTTGACTTACTGGTTGAAATGAAAACTTGCACACCATACTAATTGGTACAAAGGTTCAATCAGTATTGCATCATAGCTGGTTCTCAGAAAAACAACGCATAGTGCCCCAATTTTCCTGTGTATTTAGCTCTCTTTGCAGTTTTTGTGATTTCGACAGGTACTGCTTAAATAAGTAATGGTAGTTTTAACAAATGATTTAGGTCAGTCTTTTATTTGGCATAAAAAACCACCAGGAAATCCAGAAGAAAAGGAATTGGAAAAGCTAAGTAAAATTTTATCGGTTCAGAAATGTTTTGAGGGGTACAGTTAATGAATATGCAGTACTTTGGCCATAGAGAAGAATAGGGTAAGTATATATTCACAGTGAAATACTTATCCACAATAAATATCCTGTTGTTGATAACCTGCTCTTTTCATTTTGCTAATACAATTGTTAGCAGGGGTGTATTGAAATGGGATCACTCTGTGACCTGAATTAAAAGTAATGCAATAATAGGTGGTTGCAGGCTATGGAATGGGTATAGACATGAGGAGGAAGAAAGAGAAAATGCTTGGTTGATCTTTGACACTAAAGCCAGCAAGTTGTGTAAACTATCTATTGACCTGCAGTGTACTGTATTTCTATGAAAATAATGTGTTCTTCTCTACAAAAATCAAGGGATTTTGAAGTGAGGGAAAAATTATGTAGTTATGCTTGTAAACATGAAAGATGCCACTGCCTCACTACTGCACTGTCATAATATTCTTTAAGAGCTCATACTGAATCATCAGTTGTGTAGCTACCTCTTAAGTAATGTGGTTGCTTATAAGTCTGAATTGTCCAGTGCTGGTAACCACAGAATTTCAACTGTAGTGTTTCGAGGATAAAAGTTCTGGTTTTAAGATATTTATCTGTCTTCACACATTTGACTTTTGGATACATAAATATCGTTACTGAAGAAAATCCTTAAAAGAATTGCAAAACTTCATTAAAACTACAACAGCAGTAGCTGTGTGTTGTGTTAGTGTTGAGGTCAATGGACATATTTCTAAGCTATGTTGTGCAACTTGGAATTATGGAAATCTGGAACTTTACAAGAGGCTCATTTTTAACACGTCTCAAGGCAATTTGAGAAGTATAGAGATCATACTCAGTTACTGCAGAAGAATATTAGGGCTGTTATTGGGGAAGTGCACAGCAGATGTAAAAGGAATTAGGGGAGTTCCTGGGTAAAGGGCCCATATGTGATACTAAAATGATGAGACAGGGCTGTACTCTCTATGTCCATGACAACGTATTTATAGATCCTGGGGATGGTATTAGGAATGAAGGTATCAGAAAGTCAGGTTTGTGTGTTGTCACTGAATAACATCTACAGCCACTCTATGAAATGAAATACTGGGATGGATAGGCTGTTGGTCTTGGCAAGGAGAACATTTCTCGCTTTCTCATAATGCAAGTTCTGGTGACTTCTCTTACTTGGGGAGCAGCAGAGTGTTGGCAAGTTCTCTTAAGTATGAGTCATAGAATAGAGTGAAAGCCAAGTGAACTTCTAAGTGAAGGGGGAAAAAGGCATTGTGAATAACCTAATATTTTGTGGAAACTAGCAGTGAGTTTTGCATTCTTAACTCTGTAACGAGACTAAAACTACTGAAGCACATCTCTCTAATACTGACTGTAAAGTACTGGTTCAGCATCTTTATAGGAACAAAAATATGGGGAAAGAGTCATTAAAGTAGCAGTATCATTTTAATTGAAAGTCATTTAAAGGCTTGCCAAAAATGACCCTTCAGAAGGAACAGGCAAAAGGGGCAAAGCTCTTGCAGGCGGCGTGGAAATAGCTTTGAAATAGTGTATTATGGGTTCAGAATAAATGTGAGTATAGAGGTGACCTATTGAAACAGACTTTGACCTCTTAAGCAATTAAAATTATGCTTAAACCACATGATCTAGAAAGATAGCCTTCAAAATGTAAAAGTAACATCGATATGTAGAAATCAGAGTCATGGTCTTTGACATTTTTATATGTAAAACAATAAAGAGGGTTTTGTAATGAAAGAAGAATGGATTAAAATGTCCTTTTGTAGATGCTTAAACTAATCTTGGAAGAAGAGGAATTAGGCTTTATATTTATCACTCTTTTTTTTTTGTACATATGTGGACCTAAGAAGACTTGAGAAATTGCAGACCTTTTATCTTAATTTTTGAAACTGGAAAATATAAACTTGACTATAATGGTTAAATGAATCATAGGTTGTAATCAATGTTTTGTATTTGGAAATGGGTCATGCCTGTTGGTCAGATGGCATAGAGACAATGCAGTTATTCTAGTGCACTAAAACTTGCAAAGTTACTGTTAGTGTCTGTCACAAAAAGCTCTTGAAGACTTGTTCAAGGTGACGTTCATCATAAATGAATTCTTACTTAAGATAAAACTCTCAACACAGGAGCAGTTTTCAAACCAGAAGGAAGCCACCGGGGAAACGTTAATGGAATGTCTGCAACTACCTTACCAACTGATCCTGGTTTCCACATTCTGAGCAGCTTAAATAGTGAGGGGGCAAATATACTTGTTAAAATACAGAACCTTCAGACTCACTGGGTGATTTAATTTGGACAATGAAGTTGTGTGAAGTAATGCAGCCATGCACAGGAAGGTGTGGCAAGGGAAAACTAGTAATTTGTTCTGCTTTGTAGGAAACTGAACTAAATTTTTAGTAAGACTTTGTAGGTTTTTAACTTGTAGTTTTTAAAGTGGTGATACCAAAGTATTTTTAGTTCTTTCTTCAGTTGTATATGAATCCTATTTATATATACAGATAAGTAGGCAACATAACCTATATATGTTGCAAGTTTCATGGCACTAGATGTTGGCTGTTTTGCCACAGAACTGTTACGTTTGACCTACTGCTTCAGTGATAGCAACTCTTTCTTAGCTAGTGCAAGCTGATGTAGCATGCTTGCCTCCTCCACCCGAGGCAGGAGCTTAGCATGGTAGTGTTGTACTTTTGGGGACAGGGATCATTCCTTCAGACTCAGCAACACCCATTTTCCAGTGGCTGCTTGCCAGTAGACCTGTAAACTGCCTGCGAAGCATTTAAACTCTTCCAGCCCAGCACAAAGTCAGCAGATAAAATCTCTCTAATCTTCAGAGTCAAGGAAATGATTTTGAAGTCCAAATCTAGTGTTAAGTTCCATTTGTCATGAAGGAAGACATGCAAGCTTGTTCAAAGTGACATGGGTGTTATACACTAACTCTGTAGGGTACTGTAGCCTTAGGTGTGGGTGTTATTGGGTGTCTCTTTGAGAGACTAAGCTGCTACTTGTTAATCATGTAAATATCTGCAGACCTAAAGCAATGGTTACATTTCAGTTTGATGCAATAGTGTATGAACTTCACGTTTGCATGACTATTTTAACATTCAAACCATAATACATTACACTGGTGATATTTGGCTTCAGATAAGAACAACTGAGGAAGCATATTAAGTTTTTCATGATAGTGATTTAATAGTAACTGTGAGAAGTGGTAAAAGTATAAGTGATGTGAGAAGAGGTAAAAGTAGGAATGTGTTCCAGCAGAGCCCATTCTTGCCTTGTGACAATCCATGCACATGGTTTGATGCTAGGGGTGCTGAAACAAGTGAATGAAATTATATCAACTGAATGAAGCCTTACCTTTTCTTCTGGTTTTAGAATTGTTTCATTTATCCAATCTGGTTATTTTGTTTTAATAACTCTGGGCACTTAGCCTGGGCATTTTAGATACTGACTGAATAACTTTGGTCCCATGGAAAGCTAAAAACTTGGAAGCATTTTTAAGCCAAAAAAAAAAGTGTAGAGTTAAAGAGCTTTTATGAGTAGTAAGTGGGCAATTCTGTGCATCGTGGTTTGAGTCTAGCTGGTCATATGTCCAGTGTTCTGCCTTAGCAGATACTTTATGATTCTGTTCTCTAATTTCCTTCTAGAAGAATTTTGTCCAAAGTGTTTAACAGTTATGATAATTGCTGTTGAAATACAATATTCTATGTGGTATTTACTTCTATGACATGCTCAGCCAGGCAGCTGATGATGTTTCATTTCAGACCTTCCTGGTTTTGTTTGATTCTGTAATTTGCTGATTGGTGTAACAATATTAATGTACTTTTACTAATATCTTGCTTATAATGCTAGATAGTAAATTCAGTATGTCCGTGTTCTTGTCAGAAGTTCGTCAGAGGACTGCAGCTCAAAGAAATGCTTCTACACCCCAACCTGTGACTCCTAAACAAGGCTCCCCAAAATCCCCAGTTCCAGGATCTCCTGCTCTGCAGAGAGAGGCAGCAGCTCTGAGTGGGCTCCCGGAAAGAGCTGCTGTGCCATCCTTGCAATCAAACGTTTTACCAAGACGCCCTGGATCCCCTGCTACTTCAGTGCCTGGAATGGGTAAACACAGCACTTAATGTTATTTACAGTTTATATTGTTTTCTCTGGTTACCAATAAAATAGGCCATTTTCAGACAGTATGGAAATGGCATTTCATTTGGAAATAGCAGAGCAGTTATCTGATTAAGCAGGAGTTCCATATTCAATTAGCCATAACTCTTTACAGCTGGCACCTTTTGATGCTGAAACCTATTGCCTGAGCTCATTTAACTGTTATGGCTTCTTTGTTTAAATGGCAATAAAACTTTGCAGTATTCTGTAGTCAACAATATAGCATACCTTTTTATGTTCTTAGTTTAGAAGAGCTCTATGCTTGTATAAATCAGGTACAGAGGAGAGCACTTTCAGAATACATTCATGTTTCTCACTAAACCCTGCACATATTTTTTTTAACATGCATCTTGACATTTATTTAAATTTTACTCTAGAAGGTATAGTCATGCAGCCTATACTCATAGATTAAAGTGTGGAATACCAAATAGAACAGAAAAGTTGTGTGTGTTGTAACTGAATACTAAAATGGCATTGTTATTTTGGTACTACAAGAGTCCAAAGTTTAGCAACAGGTTGAAGTCTGATAGGAATGAGTAGTCCTTAAAATTTGGTTTCATATCCTGAAAATGTTTTTCTCCTAATTTTTTTTTATTTGGTGTTCAGATGGGATGGACTTCTAATTAATAGAATATTAACTAAATTGCATTGGAAGAATTGAAAAACTTGAGATTTTTGGGTGGGAAGCATCGCTCTCATTTTCCTCATGGATGGTAAAGCTGTGTATGGGCTTGTGCCAGGCCTTTCATTCTGTGTGGGGTGTTTGACAAGCTGGATCATAAGGCAAGAAAGGAGATTAAATGCTGTCTTGAAAATAGAAGGGGTACAACTTGCCAAGAATCTCATGAGCACCAGTGTAATGTGTTCTTTGCTCTATATACAGGGATCAAGGATATTTTTTTCTGCCCTGTGTTCCTGATTTTTACTTGAAGCTGCTTAAGTCTTATGAGCTGTGTGTCCTTCCTTACTAACTTCCATGATAGAAACAAAAAGTAGAACTGTAGATAGTATGTTGACACCTGCTCCCTGAGATCTTAGGAAGCTGAATGTTAAGATGCCTTGTCCTGTTGTTTAGTGTAATGGAATAAAGTTGCCATGGAAAGTTGTGATCTCGCTTCCCTGTAGAGTCCATTAAGCCTTATTTGTTGTTAGTAATTCTTTACCTGTATTAGGAAACTGCTAAATTTGTTTTTACCCCTGAAGTGAACTGTAAAGGCAAGTTATTAGTAAGTCTTGATTATCTCGAAGTACCAGAAATTAGCTCCTTGCACCAGGAAACTGGTAATTTGGTTGCAAACCACATTTACTGATATCTGATTACCAAAAATTCCATAATGAGTTTAAAATTGCATGTTCCTTGTTAAGGAAGCTGATTGTATAATAAAATACCAGCTGTATAATAGCTTTATTCTTAGGGGAAGATTCAGGCACATTGAATAAGCTGGATGAAATTCAGCCTGTAGTTCATAAATGGTTTAGAGGAAGAAGGAAAATAAAGTAACTGACTTGTTTGAAAGGACAGTTGCCAAGCTTGTGATTTAAAATATTTAGTGTAATTTTGTGGCAATGCCTTACAGGCACATTTCCTCCCACTAGTAACGAGTAGTTTGACGGAACATGTTACTTTGGCATAGGTAGCAGTGGGAGGCACAGCAATTGTCAGGAAGCCCTCTTAATATGGAAGCCCTCTTTTTTCTTTAGTTTCCCCAAACCTTCCAGGTATATAAAATGTCAGTCATGTAGTTGTAGTGAAAAGTATGTAAATTCAGTATCTGTAAGAATAATAGTGCATCTAAGTTTATGCATGGCTTACAACAAATATGAATAGCCTCGATTATCTCTATTTTACAGAAGATTAATAATTCATTTTCATTATACTATATTTTGTAGGGGAGAATCAATTTAACGTGTATTACCACAGAGCTCCCATATGTTTGAAAATTAATAACCAGCAGGTAGTTGAGAGTTTGCCAAGCTTTGCAAAATGACCAGTCTTTCTATAATGATTGCTTTTGATGTTTATATTAATTACTGGTGTCCATAACAGCATGAGAACCAAGATGGTTGGTTTGAGTTATTAGTAGGCAGGTAATTGAGGTTGTTGTTTGAATATGTTGTGGTGTTTCATTCTAGGTGACTTTATTCAATTTTTACCTTATTTATTGACTTTTAGCAACTTCATGTATTGGTGATTTACAAGTCATATGAAAACTTGATCTTTTGAATAAAGGTCTAAATAAACATTTGAGTGTAAACCAAATATTCACACAATTATTCTAGAGCTTTAATTTTATTACAGATTTTATCAGTACCTCTTTTTGATGGAAGTATTGGGTCTTTCAGATTTTTGTGAAGCTTTAGGAAATTAATTTTGCCTGACCTCTACTTTGGACAGCTTTAGCAGAATCCAGTTTATATTGCACTGAATTTGTGCTGTGAAGATTTTGTTGGTCTGGGTTCCTGCTTGAGGATAGAGTACATTGTAAATGCAATCACTGATTGTTATCTCCTGAATTATTTTGTTTTTGAAAATGAGGCCTACTATAAAAACATTTGTGTTGAGTTTGAAGCTTTTTTGTACTTACTGATGTGTTGTAAATTGCAGTATTTTCTGAATAAATTTTCTCATGTTCTTAATTAGGGCAGTCCATTTAGTTCAAATATCCAATACTGACAAAATAAGTCTTGAAAGACTGTGCTGTTAGAAATACTGCAGTCTTTTTGGCAAGATTAGTCTTGTTCTATGTGTAGCACTATAAGGCGGCATTACTGCAAATAGCTGATTCCTGCTACGTTTGCCAAAGATGATGGAGGTTAGCTGTATGTGGCATTGAGCTTGAGGTTTACCACCATGTAGTACATTCTGCTCTTAGTTACTTTTTCCTTTGTTGCTTCTCTCTCTGAAGATTAGAAGGTAGGACGCTTGTAATGGTAATTTGCTGGCATTTATTTTTAATGCTATATTTAAACATGGAGCCTATCTTGGATCAGGTTGTGGAATGATAAGACTTGCTGTGCTGTCTTTACCTTCTGGTCTGGAGGTGAAGATTTATGAGGAGTGGCTGAGATCACTTGATTGGTTCAGCCTGAACAAGAGGACACTGAGGAAAGACACCACTGTGCTCTTTAACATCCTCATGAGGGGAAGCAGAGGGGCAGGAACTGATCTCTTCACTCTGGGGTCCAGTGACAGGGCCTGAGGGAATGGCACGAAGCTGAGTTGAGGAGGTTTAGGTTGGATATCAGGGAAAGGTTTTTCGCCCAGCGCGCTGGCGTGGGCTCCCCAGGGACATGGTCACAGCACCAAGCCTGACAGAGTTCAACAAGCATTTGGACAGTTCTCTTAGGCACATGGCGTGATTTTTGGAGTGTCTTGGACGGGGCTGGAAGTTGGACTCCATGATCCTGATGGGTCCCTCCCAACTCAGCATATTCTATGAATACGCTATTTAAGAGGTACATGTTACTTCTATGTGTATGTTTATCGAAGTGCTAGAAGCTATGACTGCTTGTTCTGATGCTGTCTCTGGCTAAGGAAACTAAATCTGCAATAAGGAAACTAAATCTGAACAATCCTAAAAAGCTTGAACTCTACAGTTTTTTCCAGAATATCTTTCAATTTAATGTCCTTCTGAATTCATTCATCATACTAACTTCACTCTCTTAGTGGTCCTTTGTTTGGATTAAAAAAAAATAAATCCTATTTTGCATTTTTAGACAGAGGGTTTAATCTGCTTTACACTTTTGCATATTGAGACAATGATTTTAGTTTGTTTTACCCTTTAGCTTCCTCTTTGTTTATGGGTCATATGGAGGATTCTGTGAAACGTATCATCTCAAGGGAAGCGCTGGAAGCATACAGCAAATTGAAAAGAGAATTGTAGGCAGACTTCTCTGGTCACTAAAGGCCTTTCTTTTAAACTATGCTGTTTCTATGTTTGTTTCTAGTGGATGTAGTGGGAATAGCTGCAAGCCAGAACTCTGCTATATGTAGAGGTGAAAAAGTACCAACCATTGCTCTTACCTGTTCTTAAAGGAGTTTCATTTTGATAGTAGTTTATTAAATACATGGGGAAAATAGTATCTTTATAGTGTCTTTCTGGCTTCTTTGACTACTCATAAATGTGAAAGTATCCAACTTGTCATTAAATGTTGGATTACCAAAATGGCAAACAGCTGGACAGGTTTAATGTGTAGACTGAATGCACACTGAGGGCATGCTCATGTGGTATAGTAATTACACAGAAACCAGGGAGTGTTTCTGTGGTAACATCTTCGTAAAATCATAGAATGGTTTTTATTTTAAGGGACCTTAAAGATAATCTATTTGAAACCCCCATGCCATAGACAGGGACACCTTCCAGTAGACCAGATTGCCCTGATCTCTAGTTCTTCTACGGCTGTCATTTTGCCAGATTTGTTGGTGTAAACTGGAAGTGTAAATTTGCAGAGTTGCAGATGAAGAGAACTTAGTTAAGTTGTGCTTTCTTAAAAAGCTTCTATTTGTTAATAATCATTGAAGACTATTGATACATTAAGTTCTTTAGAAATTATAAATTTAATTACATGTCCAAGGTGTAAAAATTGAGTGATTTAATAAAATTGTAAGCTAAAGGGGCAGAAGAGGAATTTTCAACTATTGTGGGTTGAAAAATCTTACAGCTTTCCTAGTGGACTAAGAAATATGGCCATGTATATTAAGTAGATGGAATTGTTTTGTTACTCTAGCACACACAGTAAAATATATAATAATATAATGGAAAATAATTTTAATACAATTCGTGTCTTCTAGGTCTTCATCCTCCAGGCCCTCCTTTGGCAAGACCTGTTCTTCCTCGAGAAAGAGGAGTTGTGGATAGAGTTATTGAATATTTGGTTGGTGATGGTCCTCAGAACAGGTAAAATGTTTTTTAGGAAATACCAAAACACTAAGAGGAAAGGAAACTTCTTAACCTTTTTGTTTAAGCCAGACATGTCAAGGTTAAAAGAATTTCAAATGGATTTGTCCAAAATCTTCATAATTGAGAAATGTCTCTTTCTTAATGTTTCACTTAAAATATCTTTGCAGGCAAACTGGTAATATTTGCACAAAACCAACATCTGTTCTGGGTGGTATTAGTCATGTGATACAAAGAAAAATCTGTGCTCAAGTGGGTGAATTACTTAGATTTTGAACTAAAAAAACTGCAATTGATTGCCTCAGCATTTCAACTTTATGTCCATTATAAATGCCTTTCAAATTGCCGTCAGAACTGTCCAGACATATCAGAACTTAACATATTAACTATGGTTACTTTTCAGATTAACTGTATTCTAATGAAATAAAAACTTAATTTGGAAGTTATTTTCTGACACTGATGATATTAAAAATATGTTGAACTGTGAGGTTTAAAGTGTAGCTAAGAGTATTTCACTGTGGTTAAAACAAGTTCAAAAAGTATTATTTAACATACAGATTTAGTTTGTGTTCAAGGGTAATAATTTCACAGTGGAAATCACCTTTTAGAGGAAAAGATCTAAGGTATTAGTCAATATGTAAGGTAAAATACACTTTCCTTCAGTGTGTTATTACTTAAAGGTATGTGATTATGTATTACCCATGTTTTCTAGGTATGCCCTTATATGTCAGCAATGCTTTTCTCACAATGGTATGGCTTTGAAGGAGGAGTTTGAATACGTAGGTAAGAGCTAATCTTTTTTACACTCTATTACTTGGCTTATGTTTCATAACTAACATGCATCATACTTTATTTTGGTTGTATCTGAATACTTAGCTGACATTGTGAAGTACCACTTCATGTGGGAATATTTTTTGATAACTTATTGCCCTGTATCTTAAGATTTATTTCAGGACTCAGAGAAGTACTTTATTGCGACCTTCAGGTCATGGATTTTATGTGTAGAAAACTATTCAGTAGAAATAAGCTTCCTCCAATACATCCCTGAACATTGCTACTGGCAATGAATGGTTCTCAGAAGGGTTTTATGTTGAGAAACTATCTGACATTAAAGTGTGCCTCTTTTACCAGAACTTAAACTAAATTTTCCTTTGGCAAGAAGATCTTGGGGACGTATTGGAAAAAGAGTGGGAACAAGCCCTAGGGGCCTATATGTGAATTTATGGCTGACAATAACTTAAGACAGACACAGCTCTTTATTGAACACAGATGTTGTATTTTGCCTGCTTTCTACCACAAGTGTAAGCCTGATGCTTAAGAAACTAGGGATTCTTAGATAAATCTTCTATTTCATTTTGTTTTGGTTAATTTTATGAGTAAATGTGTACTGCACTGTAAGAATAAACTAAGTGTTTCCTATGAAGCCAAAGATATGTAGTCTATGTGCCATCTTAATTCATGGGAGTTCACAACTCAACTGTACCAGAAATTGCCACTCCCCCCCCTTGTCTCGGTGAGAGCGGGGAGGACAAAAATATTTTATTTAAGTATTAAATGGTATCCAGTACTTTTGCAAAACAAAACTGCCTTTTCTTAATTAAGCACCACTGGAGCAGAATGCTCCTCAAAAAGCGGAGTGAGACATACCTTGTGGAATTCCTAACATCTCCCTTACTCAGAGTGTGAGGAAAGTGGCATCTTAAGGGGAAGGAAAAAAATCATCTGCCAACCTAATTCTTTTGTAAGAAAGAATAGAACAACACTATATGGCAACATCTGGTGCTGCTGAATTGCGTTATTTTGTTCATTGTAATCAAATCTTTCACAGTGTTGGGTAGTACTCAGTACAGCAGAGCTGAAAGCAAACAGGTTTGTAAAAAGCAAATGTCTGCTGAATTTAAAAAAGGACCTGTGTAGAACAGCTTATGGAAATTTGGTGGAGGTACTCTCAGGTACTGATAGTCACTCAGTATAACTCTGTTTTTAGTATTTTGGACTGTCAGAATATATGTAGGAATAAAGGTGAAATGTGACGTTAATTAGTGAGGCTGCTTATTGGGTGTGCTTTGTGTAGCATTTAGGTGTGCCTACTGCTTCTTCCTGAATCCTGCAAGAAAAACTAGACCTCAAGCTCCACGACTTCCAGACTTCAGTTTTGAAAAAAGGCAATCTCCAGAATTGCGATCTGAGACTGAACCTCTAGAGCCTAGAGAGAGAGAGCCCCAGGAGACTCAACAGACAAAAGGTATGTACTAATCTCATGAGGTCTGTTGTTTTTTAAATGTCTAATGAAATTTCCCATCATCTAACTCTCTGTTGAGCTAAGTTTTCTTCTAAGAATACTCAAGCTGAAATACTCAAACATAACTCCAACAGGGTTCCCGGCAAGGTGATCAGTGACCAAAGTCTGTCAGTGTTTGAGGCATTTGGACAATGCCCTTAACATGCTTTAGCTTTTGATCAACCCCCAGTTGGTTAGGCAGTTGCTCTGGATGATTGTTGGTCCAATCCAACTGAAATAGTACAGTTTATTCTGACTTTGCAGTAAGTGCAGTTTATGTATTTTTTTCAGTTCTTATCTCTGCTCCTAGCTTAGGCTGTTGTTAATAGCATCTTCCTTCTTGTATGCTAAATTTTCTTCATATTAGTCTTTATCTTGTGCAAATGGTGGCATGACAATCTTTTTCACTCTAATGTCACTGACAAATAGATAAAAGATAGCACTGTAAATTACAGAAATAGTTAAGAAGGGAGTATATCCCAAAGTAGTTAACTTTCACTGTGTTTGGCAGGTCATTTAGTTGAGGTGTGTTGGAATTTCTGCCTTTGTTCCTTTTGCTCTTTTCCTCAGGGCAGGAAAATCTAGTAAAACTGCCTTGTTTAATTTCAGGTAGTTCAAAGACAAATTGTCAATTTTAATTTAACATGGTTCCTTTTGAGACATTTTATAGTCTGCAGATACAGTAGGCATCTGGTTTACAGCCAACAGGAAGATGCAGTGTTTTAAAAGACTCCAGAAATCATAATTTCAAACCAGAGGCTCTCCAGTTAGATGTACTGTTGAGTACATCTAACTGGACTCAGTCCCATACTGATGGGACTTTATGTTCCTTTAAGCAGGGATCCTGGGGGAAAGCTATCAGATAGTGTGCAGCCCTGAGGTTCGGGCTAGAAACACACCAGCTGTGGGAAACTGTCGGAGTGTAATAGAATGCTTCTGCTGGATTATTTTTAACAGGGAATACAAGATAACATTGGGCTTTGCTTTCTGGTGTGAGAAGGCTGCACAAAACAAGTAGGGAAGTCATATCTAATGGTGGCTGTCTCTGGGCATGGCCTCATTAGAGTGCATTGTTGTGAAAATGTGGTTTCTTTTTCTGTGCCATAGTGTGCTCTTACCTCAGTGAAAGTGCTGTTACTGGCATGAAAGTAAGACTGAAATCAAATGGGTGAAACTAAGACAATGAATGTGTCTTATTTGCCCTTATATCATAGAATCATCTTTTTAGTGAGTGGAGGGTAGAATAGTAGCTTCTTGGCTACTTTTGAACTTAAATGATTCTCACAGGAAAAGATATGCTTTGTTACTGGGGTCTTTGAAAGTGTGCTCGTTTTCCTCTGTCTGACTCAAATGAAGAGGTCCTTAAAGAAGGATGCTCAGCTCTTGGAGGCATGTGCCTCAAGGGCTTCTGAGTATTATCTACTACTGCAGATTTTTAGAGAGAGGCAAGGAGAGATGTTTACTAATTAATCTGGTATTATCATTGAAAGAAGTTATTATCAAACTATGCCTATAATGGGTCTGAGCTGCTGAGTCAGTCTATAAATGTTGTAAAATGTGTAAAATCTGAAGAATTAGTGTTGGATTGCTGTTAAGCACTTCAGATATAGGAGTGAAAACTGTGAGAACTTGTTTTTCTTGGAAGCAGAATTTTATCAAGCATTTCAGCAGAAAAATAGGATGGATTTGTTGCAATTAATGTGATTTTACCAATGTACCTTTAATAATAAAAGTTACTTGTTTTTTTCTGATGTGGTTTTGTATTAATGTGCCGCTTTATTTAAAAACAGCAGGAAAAGAAACAATTGTGAGCTTCATTGCCCAGTTCTCTTTTCCTGATAGGAAGTATATGGTGAAATTTTTCAGAAGAGCCATAAGAAATAAGTGGTGAACACTTTTGGTTTTCTAGGTTAAATAGCTGATCTTTTCTGAATATTTAACCTCCAAGATGATACAAACAATTCTATTTTGATAATTGCTAAGCAGCCAGAAATAGAGTATGTCTTAGTATTTTACATAACTAATATCCGAGAAATGTCTTGTTGATGTAGAGGAGGCCAGTGCCTGTGTGTGACTTGCCACAAAGGAATCTCTTCTGAATGAGAAAATATTTTCAGTAAATCACTTTTTCCATGAGAACTGTAATATGAAACCTAACTGCTTACACACAGTTGGATTTTAATAGTAAATGAACATATTCCTTGATTGTAAGTTTAAGGTATGAAGCTATCATTGAGGTAGAGCTCTGGGGAAGGCTTTTGTTCACCACAGTAAAATAGCTGCTGTCCTAGCAGAATAGAGAGTATCTTCACTTACAGATGTAGACAAACATTAACATCAGGAAACCAACTTCACCACAATGTTGACAACCCAGGGGAGTACAACTCTTACCTGTAATTCATTTAAACCATAGCTATATAGCTCAAAGACACAGCAAAATAATGTGATACAGAAATGCTATAAATATTTTTTACCAGTCAGCTACTTTGACTAATGAGTAGAGCATGGAGCTGAATCCTTTTTTTCAGTTGTGTGCTCATGTAGTGACAAGCATGCTACATGCAACTCTTGTGGATAGGAGATCTGAAGAATGCTTATGGGGAGTGCTGTTGGCACTGAACTTTGGAATTTTTTTTAAACCTCTGGAAATATGGAGTCATCAGCTGTCAGTCTGGTGCAGATTACTGGCACAAACATCATGCTTCCTTATTCATCAGATTAACTTGGGAAATTTTAGTACCAGAGTGAAGCAATACACTTCAGCTATTTTCTTACCTTTTCCATAAATGGCTTCATTTTGATTCCCCCTACCCCCCCACCCCCCAAAGGCTAGCTGGTACTCTTACGTACTTTTCTTAAATGTATTAATGTTTGGATCTTATTGAAAGAGCCAAAAGGAACCACTTTTAGCCTCTTGATTAATTTTGCATTGCCTTTGTTTAGTACTGTTATACTGTATTCTTGATTCAGGTTTAGCATTTAGCAATATTTTGAAACAATCGAAAAAAATTGACTGCTTTAGTGTTTTGTGTTGAATGTCTGGTGCTGATAATGAGAGGTTCTCATTAGATGTCTTTGAACTTCAGACTTCACCACAGTGTTCAGCACTTCATGGACTGTTTTATGTGATGTGTCTAGATTTGTATGGAATTCCTTGACCATCTTGCTCAAATATTTTTATGATGATTTAATACTCTGTCACTTGTAAGCATTCTTGGAATACAGCAACTGCTAGTATGTTTGAAAGGGTTTCCATTATAAGGGCAGGTGCAGAAACTTGGCTTGTTGTTCAACAGAAGGGTTCACAGTAATGCTCTCTGCCAGAAATAATGCCATTTTGAGTGTGTGCTCACTGTGAGTTCTGCCACAAGTGGAGCTTGGCTTTGGGCAAGTGTTACAAAGAAAGCAGAAACTTCCTCTGGGAATAAAAGGGATGGAAGACAAAGGACTAAGAAATGAGCTTGACTGTTTGTTCACATCAGAATTATCTGAGTTCAGTGTTTTTTTTTTTTTTTAAACAAAAAACTCCCCACCTGCACTGGAGGCATTTTCTGTTTCAGAGATTTGACTTTCCTTTTTAACAAACATGCTATACTTCATAGGACAGCATGAACCTGCTGTATTTTAGCTAAGGCATTGTTTCTTTTCAGATACATGAGTTTCTGCATGCTGTGCTCTTTGCCTAGTTCAGCTAATATGTCTAGAACTCAATGATTTCTCAAGCAGACATAGGTCAGCTCACCTTGAGTTTAATGGCGTGTAAACAAATTCATTTGATTTAAAAATGTATTATGTTTCCAATCAACCACAGAGCTGTTTTGCTGAACAGCAGAAGTTGCCTTTTTGGTGGGATGTAAAGGGTAGAGGGAATATTATGCTGTTGTCTGACTTTTTTCAAAGGCTTCACAATAGCTTTCTGTGATATCAAAGCCATTAACAGATTACTGTGAGATGCATGTTCTTCTTGAAAATCTCTTTTAAAGGGGAAGTGTAGTGGTGAAGAATACTTGTCCCAAAGGTCTTGAAAGCACGAGCAGCTATATTTTAGAGCAATTATACCATTTTTGTGAATTCCCACATAAGAGACATATTCTACTTAATTTGATAGTGATGCAGTATTGTGATTTCACTGGTTAGTCAGTGAAATACTCTCTGCAACAAGAGGAGGGGTGGCTGACTTGCTTACCATGTGAAGTACATGTGTTCTCTAAGTACTGAGCATTAACCAGGAGTGTTGGAGTTAAAAATGTGCTGTAGCCAGGAGCAGGTTTTTAAGGTTGCATTGTTGCAGCTCTTAAATATGCAGCAAGCATTGGGCTGTGTTTGCTGTTAAGATCATGAAGCAGAAGGTGAAGCTACATTCTTTGGTTAAATCATGGGTTAACTATTACTCATCAAGGACACTTAAATTTTCTTTTGTCGACTTTTTAAGTTTGTAGTCAGAGCCTTCACTTGTTAGCTACTGTTCTTACAATGACTTTAATCATGCAGTATTGAAATCAGGTTGACTTTGGGCAAACTTTCCATTAATTGCTGTGTTTGAAATGGAATCACTATATATTTTTAATGAAGGCTGATCATGTTTATGGTTGGAGTTAGCATCACTTACTCTGATTGCCCTGACTGCTCATTTAAAGGGCCTGCTCTTTAGTTTCTTGTAACTTTGTCAGACTTAATTGTAAGACCAAAATTTCCCATGGAGATTTATAGTTCTGTATATTCTGGAGAGTTTCAAGAGCTTCAATAAGTTTAATCAAGAATAGAGTGAAGGGAAAAGTAATTTAATACCTGACAGTTTTTGCTTAAATAAGCAGTGTCTCCATACCTTTTAGTAGAATATAAAAATGGAAGCACCATCCTGTTCCTTTGAATGTAGTTAGAATATGCATTTCATCATCATTAGGAGGTTCCACTGGTGGCTGTGATTGTCCCTGGGGCTTACATCAAAGATGTTGTAGATGCTTGGTATCCTTCTGATGAGACTGAGCAAATAGTCTCTTTACCTCTGTCAGACTAAGAATGAGTCACTTCTGCAGAGTGCTAAGCATTCAGTTGAGGACTGCAGGACTGAAACTGTAAATAGCTGATGGTTGGGCTATGCTACAAATGAGTTGAGAGGGCATGGAGCTGCCTCTTCCTTGCATCCCATACTTTCTTTGACTCTAGCCAGAAGAGCAGCAGTAAAGGAGTGTTACTCAAGTGTGGAGGGATTGGAGCAGGAAAATGCACAAACTTATTCATAGAATTTGAGGCTGAAGAAAAAATGCAGAGATGAGACAGAAAGAAAACTGACAGTTGGGGGATAAAGATTGAACACAGACAGAGATGGGATCAAGATGGAAATTGAAGAGCAGGAAGGGAGAGTGGGATGTCCTGCAAAGTAACTGGGAACATTAATTTGCTTGGGCAGAAATAGTGGGGGGGTTGAAAAACTTCAGAATAAGAAGTCGGGGCATGTGTTAAGCAGCCTGTGGTTGAGAAAGCAGGGAAAGAAGCTGAATCAGGAGGTGAGTCAGCTGCAAACTTGATAAAATGAAAGATCAAGTCTGAGAAAAAATGGAGAGCCTGGGAGCTGCTCTGAGAAGTCTGAAATGAAGCCTGGAATTAGCTAGGAAGAGCTTTTGTATGGGTAGAGTCGTGTTAAGTTCTTGGTGACAGATGGCATTCGCACAAGGTCTGCTGGACCGGGATGTGCAGCAGCTCCTCTAGTCAGTCATGGGCCAAGAAGTCAGAGCAATGGTTCTAAAACTTTCAGCTCTGCTTGAATTCTGTATCAGCCTGAAGCAGTCTGATTACTTTCAGACACCCAACATGTTTGGACCAACAGGAACATGTGGCACTTGACTGAAACTGTTTAGGGCTGGTATTGGGACCAGTACTGCTTGATATCTTTGTCAGGAACATGGATGGTGGGATTGAGTGCACCTTCAGCCGGTTTGCTGATGGCACCAAGCTGTGTGGTGCAGTTGACACTCTAAAGGGAAGGGATTCCTTCCAGGGGGACCTTGAGAAGCTTGAGAGGTGGGTCTGTGAACCTCATGAAGTTCAGCAAGGCCAAGTCCAGGGTCCTGCATCTGGATCAGAGCAATCCCAAGCACAAGTACAGGCTGAGCAGAGAATGAATTGAGAGCAGCCCTGAGGAGAAGGACTTGGGGATGTTGGTTGGCAAGAATCTCAACAAGAGCTGGCAACGTGTCCTTGCAGCCCAGAAAGCCAGCCATGTCCTGGGTTGTATCAAAAACATTGTGGCCAGCTGAATAAGGGAGATGATTCTTTCTTCCCTTCTACTCTGCTCTTTTGAGACCCCACTGGGAGAGCTGTGTCCAGCTTTGGGGGCCTGACCTGGTTTCAGCTATGATAGTTGATTTTTTTTCTTAGTAGCTGGTACAGTACTTTGTTTTGAATTTAGCACAAGAATAACATTGATAACACATGAATGCTTTGGTTATTGCTAAGTAGTGCTTATTTTAACTCAAGGACTTCTTGGTATCTCATGCTTTGCCAGCATGAGGTGCACAAGGAGCTGGGGGTGCACAGCCAGGACAGGTCAAAGAGATTCCATAGCACAGAATGTCAAGGACAGTGTGTAAACTGGGAGTTGGATGTGAGAGGCTGAACACTGCTGGAGGATAGGCTGTGCCTCAATCAGCAGGTAGGGAGCCATAGTATTTGGCATCACTTGTGCTTAATTTTTTTTCCTTTCTCTTCCCCCACCCCCCTGCTTAGATACAGTTATTTTTGTTGTGGTTGTTATTATTTTAATTTGTTGAAATATTAAGCTGTTCTAATTCTAGCTCAGGGGTTTAACTTTTTTTTGTGATTCTGCTCCCCATCCCACCAGGGTGGCAGGAGGGTGGACAGGGAGTAAGCAAGTGTTTGGTCTGCAACCCACTTGCAGCCTGGATTAAACTATAACAGGCCCCTGACGTAGGAAGGACATTCTCCTCTTGGAGCAAGTCTGGAGGAGGGCCACCCACATGGTCAGAGGGCTGGAGCACCTGTCCTGTGATGACAGGCTGTGAGGGTTGGGGCTGTACAGCCTGGAAAAGAGAAGGCTTTGGGGACACCATAGAGCAGCCTTCCAGGATCTAAAGGGGCCTCAAGAAAGCTGGAGAGGAACTTTATACAAGGGCATGTAGTGATAGGACAAGCTGGAATGGACATGAGCTGAAAGAGTAGGTTTAGATTAGATATTGGGAAGGAATTTTTCACTCTGAAGAGAGATAAGACACTGTAACAGGCTGCCCAGAGAAGCTGTGGCTGCCCCATCTCTGGAAGTTTTCAAGGGTGGGTTGGATTGGGCTTTGAGCAACTTGGTCTAGGGGAATGTTGGAACTAGATGATCTTTAAGGTTGCTTCTAACCCAAACCATTCTGTGATTCTAAGAAGTTAGAAACATTTGATAAAGCTAACATTTTTGAGTTGTAACTTTGCATCAGTTTTGCAAACTGATTGCCTTCACAGTATGCATTAATACTGTATGGTTTTGACTAATACTAGTCCATAAATCAACTGCCATCAGTAATACCATTCTGCAGTACCTTTGTGTCATTTAGTGCAGCACTGAGTTGAGTTTTTCAGTGCTCATGCTTACCTCAAAATATGACTCCTACTTCTCATATGTTACTGAAGTCTTGTGAAGCTGGAATTTACTTCTTTAGAGGCAGTACTTACAATAAGTGTTTTCGATTTTAAAATTTGCATGTTTGTCAAAGAAACTCCCATCCCAGATGGAGTAAGTATACTCCTGTGCAACCTTCTTACCCTACCCCGGGGAATACAGAATATGTAGTAGTTGTCATTGGTTGGTTTGATATATTTGTTTGGTTTTCTGATTTTTTTTTTCTTCTGGTTATCAGACTTCTTATACAAGAACTACTATAAAAGTAGTTTCCATCAAGTAGAATCTTTTAATTTGTGTACAGATTGAACCCTTATAAAAAAAGTTAAACAGTTGGTGCAACTGACATTACCAAGCACAAAGAAACTGAGTTACCATCAGGTGTTTCTAATGTCTCACGTTAGCGACTAAGCTTAGAAAATTTTTGTTGAAGGTAAACATATGCAAATAATACATAATATTTTCTTAGTGAGAGCTAAGCTCTTTTCCATAGTATTTTCTTTTGTTTTCTTAAATTCTAATTGTTTTACCTGTGACTGTCTTAGAAAAATCAAGTAGTTTTTACGAGTTGAGAACATCATGCAGTTACTAGTCCAAACCTGTATGTGGCTTCAAAATGTTTCATTTGCTTTTCAAGAATATTAGCTGTCTCTTAATTTCTGGAAATGGCTATATCATCATTTTTCTTTTCACAGAATCTGAAGATGATCTGGCCCAGATCGTTGAGACAAATGAGACAGATGATCAAGCACCAAGTTCTGAGCATCTAAATAATAAGCTGGCTGAAGAAGTTGAAAAAAAAGAAGCAGAAAACATTTCAACAACTGAAGAGACTATTTCAGAGTCTACTTCAGCTGAACAAAGTGAAGAATCTTTAATAAAAGCAGAATAAAGTACTTCAAGTGCCTTCTGTAGCTAGTTTTTAGCTTTGTTCATGCCTGTTGTTACTATTCAGGTGAGCTTTCTTTTTAATGGTACAACTTACAAATCTTGCTTGGGCTTAAACTGCCTCAACTGCCACAGTGTCTCAAAGCTATGTGTAAAAGTGGGTATTGTAAATTAAGCATGTCTCTTTAAGTTAACACATAGAATGTGTAGTTGGTTGAAGTCTAACAGTTGTAGCCCTTGTTTAGTTTGCATATTTAAAAGCTTCAAAGTACAAGCTTTGCTAAGGGTGACTTACAATTTGACACCTCTTTAGCTGTCGTACATAAAGAGCAATTACTGATGGCAACTGACCTAGTAAGTTTGGCATAGTGAACTTAAGATACTTTTTAATTCTGCCCTGTTAAAATGAATTGAGTATATGTTTAATGCACAGATGTTTACAAGCTAAAGTGTCATCCGACATTTGACTTAAGTATATGGAAGTGTCATTGCAGTGGTGTTAATATTATTCATTGTCTAACTTTTTGACAGAATTCAGTTAAATGGCACTGGGATAAATGGCATCTCCTTAGGTGTTTGCATTGCAGATGAACCAGAGGCACCTACATGCAAAACTGTTTTGTGTTTACATAAAATATAGAAAGTCTCTGCACTTGATTGTACTTGAATACAAAGCACTATTTATACCTGTACAATAATGACAAGATATAAGTGAATTTTGTGCCTTCGTGTATTTTGTTAAAGGAAAATAAAGACATCTAGCAGTAATACTTGCTTTGTGATTCCTAAAACTGAGGAGAATTTATGTTCTGCTGTATGCAGCTATTCTACAGTTACTTCGTGCAAGTTCAGAAGGAATGTGCCACCTTAAATGGAGCATATCTATATGTGGCTAAGGTGGCTTTGATAGAATAGAAATAGATCCCTGATGAAAAGGGGAAGCGCATGTGCATTTGCCAAAAGGCTTTTGTAACTGTACCTAAAGCTTGTTGATACCATTTAATATTACATTTGCAATGAATATTTGCTGCTGGATTACTGAAAATGTAATTTATTTTTATTGCATTGCTTTTTAAGATAAGGACACTTGTTACACATTTCCTGTTAAATAGAACAGCTGGGATCCTGGATTAGAAGTTTTCTGGTGTCTAGGAGGTACCTAAGTCAATCAGATTGTTTTGGACATAAATGCTGACCATGTGTAACTTTGTTGGTTTAGTAATACTTCTGATAAAAGTTTTATTTTGTGCCATGTTGTGTACCTCACTACAGGGAGAGGGGAAGTTTCAAAAACATTTTTAATCTATTGTCTTGGTTCCAAAGGTCTTAATAGCTTAAGAATCCTCTACAAGAATAGCATGTTTCTAAATGTGACCAACTTTAGTAGCCATGCCTTTATACATGACATAATTATTACATGAACAGCAATGATTAATTTTCTTTTTCAAGAACACTTGCTTTATTTTCTGATTCTTTGGGGATAGTTTAGAAGCTCAGCCTTGCATCAGTCAGAATCAAATTTGGTCTCTATTTAGACTGAGGAATTTTTTTCTTCTTCACTATCTAAATTGCAATTCATATTTTAATTAGTAGCCTTAATAGAATGTAGGCATGTCATTAAAGGCGTACTCATAGCTGTTTGTCTATTCTTATATAAACAATTAGCAAGTAATAATTTTGTGTGTGACTATCTTAGTTGGGGATACAAAGAAAACAGTCCCTTTTCCAAACATATCACAGTATTAGAAAAGTACAGGTACAAAGTGATAGGGGAATTAATTTTTTAATACTTTTAGAGAATATATTTTAGATTACAGAGCTTATTTAAGATGGAAATTTTGCCTGAAAGGTGCCAAAGCTTACTTATGATTTTGCAAGTTGTTAATCTCTACACTGCATTTTGTACCTCACTGATTTATCTGCTTAAAGGCTTGTTTCTTTGGAGAGAAAAAAATCACAGACCATGTGAGTAATTCAGCAAAGTAAATTGTTGGATGTACTTACATTATAAGTGCTAAAATTTGACATCCTGATCTCTCATATGGGATATGAAGGCAAGAATTACTATCACTTCAGAACTTAAGGTTACTCTAGGCACAGATATTATTTCCTTTTAAAAATATGCATCCAAAGTGTCTGGTCTTTTGTAGAGTGATTTAGGTCCTTTCCAGGACAAACAGTGGCTGAGCTGTAATGCATGTAATATCTATAGAATTGTCTGAGAAAACTGCTGATACTGGATTTAAATATTAAAAATGTTTTCATTAGCCTGGAACATGTGTATTTTCGCATGTCCTGCTTTTGCCAAATAAACTGATGCTTCTTAGGATTTTGGGAATATGAACTGTTTTTGAAAAAGGAAACTCTGTGTTTGGAATAGGGTGGGGTGTTATTTCTCCCAAGATTCTTGAATGTGACATGAACAACTTTCCACACAAGTGATTGGTACTTTGTTTAATATATCACTGAAGGATCAAGTAGACAGTCAACCTGATGTGAAAAGAAATACTTTTTAGAATGTGAAAACCTGCTTGTGACCTAAAAAACCCTGTAACTTTAGAGCACAGAAAGATGAAGTCTGTTTTAAGTGCATGATAGAATTTTCCTGAAATACTTTCATACTTAATGGAAATGACTGCTTGGACATTTTTTTAACTGCTTCAGAAAGCTTGAAGATTTTAAGAATGCCCTAGAATTTTGGTAGAGAAGAATCTATTTTTAACTTTTTAATTTTTCAGGGGTTTAAAGCAGCTCTAGTAAACGAGGGTACAGGGTTAATTAATCTGTAGGTGAATTCAGGCTCATGATGATATGTATGATAGTTATAGACTGAGCTTTTCTCAATTTACAGTAAGTATTCCCATGTTACTCCTGCCAAGTGTGGGTGCCCCAGCGCTGATAGCAATATGAGAAGAGGATTCTGTTTCTGCAGCAGTTGCTTCTTGGCTTCTGTGTACTGTAAGTGTGGCAATAGTAAAAGGCACCTGTCCAACTGGAATTGAATCAAAATCCAGAAATACCTGTAAATGAGCAGTAGCCACACTTAGTCATGTCTTTGTAACACCAAAAAACCCTTGGAAATAGGAGTATGTAGACAAAAAAAGGACAGCAATTGCCAGTCAAATTTAATCATGTTGCAGTTTGACTCTTAAGGATGAGGAAATGAAGGAAAGTAGAGGGAAAAGAATAAAGGAATACTGTGGGTTTGTGTTTTGTTGTCTTCTGACTTCTTGGCATGTACTTGAATCTCAATTTTTTCAAAAGTACTGAGATTTCTCACAGGACCAGGCTTCTAAGATGTTATAGAACTTTCTTTCTGTGGCAATGACGAAAAGCAAACTTGAGTTGGGTGGTAAAGTAACACTTAGCAAGCTTGTTGGTGCTGTGGTTTTTTTTTTTTTTTGACTCTGTAATATTGTGAATAATTGCAGAGATTTCCTTTTATCAAACATAGTTTGTAAATTAGGGAGGAATTATCTGGGCTGTGTAAAAACTGTCACAAAAAACAAATGAATGTTCTAGTTGAGAATAAATTGAAATGAGGTGGTCAAATTTAAGTTTTACTTAGAAGTCAGCAGAATAGGGTTAAAAAAGGCAATGGTATTTGAAATCCTAATACTTTGAGAGGAGAACATGATTGCCCTTGGACATTTTTGCAGAATTAAAACATTTAGTGGAATCTTGGTGTGATGATTTCTCAAGAAATCGGTTTAGCCTCCATACGGGAAAAAGAAGCTCCCAAGGAATGGCAAAGTTAATGCAGAAGCTGATGGTTTAGGAATGGTCCAGAGGTTATCAAAAGCGACTAGGGTGTGTATGGTTGCTTTGAAGTCAAGGAGATTGAGTCCCATGTGGTGCATGAGTAGAAACTGAGGAAGGACTTAAAGGGATGACAGAGTGAAACATACTGGGGGGAGGGGTAATAGTTTTTTCATTTAGAACAAAGTCTTAAGAGATAAAAAAGGTGAGTTTGAAGAGATTTTTCAGCAAATGTAGTAGGGTTTGGCTGTTACCACGACAGTACATAACTCGGGTTAATATTATGTTCTTATGTCAGAAATAAAAAGGATGCAGTTGACAAATCATATTGGAGACGTTTGTTTGCTTTTGAGAGTTAATTCCAGATTAAGCATATGACAATCACCTGGTAGAAAAGAAGCTGTCTAGCTATTATGCAAGATTTATAACCTTTTTAACCTTCAAAGGCTGGGAGAAACACTTCTTTGTTGGTACATGGTTCTGAACTTAGCAATGTTTGTGCACTTGTGAATTTGTGGTGCTGGAGGAGTGAATAGGTTAGAGGTAACTTTCATTATTCAATAGCTAAGTCTGCTGTTGAAAACTTCGAGTCTTAATATTCATAAGTCTAAACACATTCAGTACAAGAGTACTGTATGTAAAGCAAGTTTTAAATAAGCTGCTTCTCCTTATTTATTCTGCTTCTGGAGTGAGGTTTTATTAGGTCTTCTCCAGTGAGGAAGACTGTTCATGGGGTAAGGAATCTCCTGTCTGCCAACGTTGCATAGAACAATAACCTTGAAGACTCATTTTGTATCTTTGGCAAATAATCATTTGACCAGTTCCCTGAGTATTCTCAAGGAAAATCTGTAGGCCTTCATTTCATTCCATGTCTTACAGACTGTTTTTTCTTTTGGTTTTTTTTCCCCCCTAATATCTCCTAAGAGATTCTTTCCTGTCCAGTCACATGGTTAAAAGTTAATGCCTCAGATTTCTCATATTTCCGTTCCCTTCCAGAATTGGTAAATGGCAACCCTGTCCAGATTTCTGATGTAGTGAGCCTCTGAAGGAGACTGTACAGAAAACATATCCCTAATACGAGCTAATTTAGAAAAAGGCTGCAGATACATCAAGTGTATAAACATTAGGAGGAGAGTAAGTATTCCAGGAGTAAAGGCTGGAAGTTTGAAAGTTCCTTCCTAATAATTTGGACAAATAGGCTTGCAGGAGGCATTAGATTTAAAATGAAGTTATAGAATGAGAGGGCAATAAGAGGTTGCTCCATGACCAGTGGATTGTGTTTGATTGATGGCGTGTGCTTTCGTATTATTGCTTAAGAATGCATTTAATGGCAGTATATGGGTGACAGATTTTTGGTAGTAGTCAGAAAGTTTTAATTCACTGACAGGAAAATGTGTGTGAAATGATTACTGGTCTGTGGCAGTGCTCCTCTCATCCATGGTGTGGTCTTTAGGTGGAATTCCTATGTCTCAGGTTTTCCGAGGGTGATGAAGGCAAGGAATTACAACTGATGGGGCTGACTGGCATAAGGCTGTTGGCTCCAGGTCCTGGTGTGTAACACACCAAAGCTTCTGTCAGAGGACAAACTGGTAACTTGTATCAGAAATGCATCCTAGTTGAGATTGGTAGTCTGAAATTCAGTGTACTTCATGCCTTGTATTCTGGGTGTTTGCAGAAAAAGGATGGCACTGGAGTAGGTGGGAATTTCTTAGCACTAGGTTTTTACTAGAGGTTCGTTTACATAGCAAATAGAATAAGCTCTAATAGTGTTTGACAATAGGAACTGCTACCCACCAGCATTTAAAAAAATAATAAATTGAGTTGTCCCTTACGATTGCGATTCTCAAAGAATTTGACTTCACCATTGCTTTTGATTTGTGGACCTCTCTGGGGTCTTGTCAGGTCACATTCAATCTTTTCTCTGAAAGAATAACGATTCTGTGATTCTATGAAGAATAAGACCTAGAGAGGTATATGATAGGCAGGATAGTGAGAAGGGCTTTAAAATGAAATGTATTGATTATACAATAATTTGTTCCCAAACCATGGGGTTTTGAGATTAAAGCAAACACTTCACAGATTCTCAATAGATTATTTAAGTTTGCAACAATGAAAAATCTAAAGCACTGTATCATATAACTTTCAAGGTTGCATAAAATCAATTTGATCATGACTTAAATTTTTGGTTAGAAGGGGGTGTCCTGACCAAGTCTTGTAATACTGGTTATTTTTCACAGTAGTCACTGTGGGAATAAACCTATTTCAGGGCTGCCACTGTATGTACATAGCATTGTACTGCTAGGATTTTCAGTAAACAATTACTAATGTTTTTCAGGAGGGCTTCATAAGCCTTTGCCACTGTGAAATCATGTATTCTCCGTTTGTTGTCTGACATAAATAACTTGCAAAAGGGAGACTGCAACTGCCAGAGAGGAATGCATGCAGCGAAATCCCGAGATAATCAGATATAGGAGAAAATAAGGGGTGCAGTTACTGGAGAGCTGACAATTTTGGGTGTTCAATTTGTAAATTCAAAGTCATCTCAAAATTTGTAACTTATATGGAAATAATAATTCTTTCTCTCTTTCTCTCTCTATTTTGCTGCCTCAATGAAAAGAGAGAAGCTGGATTTGTAGAAAACTCAAGCAACAAAGACCTTCTAGCTCTTCTCAAGTGGTCTGCCCTCTAATTCCTTGCATCACTTCAAGGAGCTCTACTCAGTTGACGAAACTTAATTTTGACTTGTTCAGCGCTCAAAAACATTTTACAAAACCACCAAGAAAATTAATTTTAAGAAAACTATTTTGAATGATGTTTTAAAGGAAATGTGAAAGTTGTTATTTCTTTAGGAATGTTTGTACTTGTGTTTTTTGTATATTGAGCTTTTATTTTAACAGGAGGTCCTGTATATTTATAGATAACTATTGTTGTAATAGCCTTGTTGCGTTAGTAAAGGGTATGTGTGTTTATGTACTATAAGTAGTATCTTTAGGTACGTAAGATGTATCTTAAAGACACTTATGTACCATTAATCAGAAGTATCATTTTAATCCTAAGATGTGGCCTTGAGTAGTACATCACCTGCAGTTTAAGTTCCATTAAAATCAATGGCAAAAACATTAATTGTGAATTCTTAGGCTCTAATAGACTTAATGAAATGTCTGTCTTAGCTTTTCTGCTTGTAATTGAGAAAATATTTGAACTTGCGCTCTACTTTTAAAATTTACTATTTTACCAAATGAAGCAAATTTTAAAGCATATGAAATTGAATTACATGGCTTATTTGAATAAATGCTGTCTTTGCTGTATATGCAACTTCTCAAGAAAAAACCTGATTATGAAAAAGCTATTTATTTAGCTGAGCTTAATTTATTATTTAAGGTGATAATTCTGTGTAATAGTTCCTTCTGTGCTGGCTGTACTCAATCAACTTGAATTTTGTAGTTATTTGGGTTTTTTAAGGACCCCATATGTCACCAAACAAGGATGAGGGTGCCCCTGCCTCTTTGGTGCAGTCCCTGCCACACAGTTGGACTGGCATATGTAGAAGAAAGTTGTTCAAGGTTGAGTAGTTTCTGATAAGACCCATTTATCTGTGCTCCAACCCATTGTGCGAACTCCTGGCTCATGGCATGAGCAGCCAGCTCTCTACCCTGAAAGATCAGGCTGGCAAGAGGCTGCAAAATTTTGTGTGTGCTGAAGTAGAGGCAGGGAAAACCTGCCTTGACTCAGGATTGAAAATATGTGGCAGCTTCAGAGGGAATTGTGGAGTTGCGGAGATGCTGACTTTGGCCCGCGATTCCATAGACATTTCAGGGTGGGTATTACAGGTTTTATTGTATCTAAATGGTGATTTATGTCCTTATCCCTCCATTATTGTCCACAAGGTACTGCCCTGTGTCACAGGCCTGTATTACCTAATTTTTTCAGACTGTTTCATTTTCATTAGCACAGCTGCTTTAGCTTGTGATCAGTGTACTGCACCTCATTGATAATCTAAGGGGGTATTAGATGCACAGAAGTGACACGTAACCCTGTCAGTCTGGCTTGATTGACCCCTCAGCTTCTGAAACATGGGTTCTTCTTTTTTTTTTTTTTTTTTTAGAATCCAAGTTAGGCTGCATCCATTTTCACGCACATTCTGGGCAGTTTAAAGGTTGGTCGGATTCAAATATTGCTCTTTCAAATTTGATAATGTATGAGTACAGAACTGTGACCTTTGATATGTAGTAGTACATCAACATGACACGAGCAGTAAGTGCAGCAATTACCTTTACTACACTTCAGATTGTGTTTTAGTTCTCATCTTGCAAGCAATTATTTCAGGAAAAAAGGGATGCCTTTAAGTTAAATATTTTTTGCAAATGGCATAAGTGCAGAAATTAATCTCTGGGGACTTTCTGATTTACAGGTGAATGTTTTCAAATGAATCTTGGCTTTTAAATTAACATTGTTTTAGTGGTAGAAAGGAGTCTGGTGCCATTGGCTGTTACAATACTTTCTTCTGGGAGTTTTGTTAACCATTTTTGTTGTGTTCTAATGTACTCTGAGTTTTCATATTCTAATTTATGGCTAAAGCCTGATCCTGCACGCAGTTGACATGTCACTGTGTTCATGTTGCTCCCATGATAATACTAATGAGTTGGTTATGTGCATGATAATAATGCAAGTTTACATGCTTTTAAGTGCCTTTCAGAATGAGAGCATCTCAGACGTGCATCACATACTGATTTAAGAGGCTGTTTTTAGGTGCCCCAGCAATGTTTCATCTTTTTCCTGAGCAGATCAAGATACATTTGGTTTATTTCCAGATGTTCTTTCTCACTTGTTATAAATTATTTGGATAATGATAGTGCACAGCCACTACCTGGTAGTGCTATAAAAACACAAATCAATACTCCTTGCCAAAGAGCATAAGGCCTTGAGAAGACTGATAGCAGTTATGGTTTCTGTTCTGTGGACTAAGAATCAGAATAAAATTACCGTGTCATTCTGAGCAAGCAATTGAGTAACCACTGAATGGTGACTTTCTGTCAGTGTTGTCTGTCACAACCTAAACTCGAAGGAATAATTTGAAGTAGAACTTCATGTTCTTCTAAAATACCTGCCTCCTCAGCAGCCAGGCACTGAGCAGTGTCAGTGTGCTGAAGTTAGGCACTGAGCTTTAAATTCAGGAGCTGGGAAAATGCTTATTATTTTCTGTATTGAGGTAAAATCAACACCTTTTGGAATGGCTTTCTTTAAGCTGTCAAAAATCTAAACCCCTAGTCCCCCATACCATTTGGCCATTCTGGGGCACAGGAGGCAGCTGGCCCCAGTGGCTGATGTGGAATGGGGACTGAATGGAGCCAGTCTCTTCCAAACCTACCATGAGCAGAGGGTGCTTTTGCTAGGCTGCCTTTGTCTTTTAATTCCTGCCTGTGGAGGTTGCTCACTTGCTGTACATACACACTTGTTATAGATTGAAAAAACTAAAAACTTTTCTAATGCAATGGAAGGGTGTCTTTAACAGATTTGCTCACTACTTTCTAGTGAGACAAAATTCTTAACTATTATGGTGTTGTTTTTTATCCTCAGGGAGGAAAATCAAAGCAAATGTATTAGATCACCATATGAATTGCTCCTATGCAAGCTCTTGACCATACAAGTTGTTTTTCAAAGCCACAGGGAAGGTGCTACGTGTGGACAAGTTGTAAACATGTTTCTGTGTTGCTTCTTGTTGCTTTTGGCCTGTGCAATGTAAGGACACTTGGGCCCTTAACTCCTTTAAAATACACAAAAAAGTAGAGTTGTTGGGTGTTTTTACTGTCATTAAATTTTAAATGTTAGTAGCCAGTAGTAACTTACTTTGGAAAAAAATACCCAACCTACTTTTCTGCAGTGTTTGCCATTAAAAAATGTAAATATTGTCTATATGGAAGTCTTGAGTCTATGCTGCAGACTTAGCAGATGATGGTGGTTATAACAGCTCAGTGGGGAAGTTAGTTTTTAAAGTGGGGCTCCCTAAGTTCCTTAGGCTGAAAGGCTGCCCTTGTGCAGGGGCGTGACTCTGGGTAGAGAAGTGCATTTGTTGTTCGACTGTAACAGTAACAAGTAATAAGAGGATAACAATGGCAACTGCTCATTGCATGTCAGTATTTGTTGATTGTTATTTGCTCATCCTGAATTTATTACTTCTGGTAACAACTTAGGCCTCTTAATTCTCTGTATTGTATATTATTAACCATTTTTTTAAAGGAGCTGACAACACTGGTATTCCCCAACAGCAGCATCCCTTTAATAGTATCTATAAAATATTTCCTTTCTCTCATGTTTTAGAGAAGGAGGTGAAGGTAATATTTTTTCCACAATTCCTACTATAGCAGTATGACTACAAGTATTTATTTTTCAGAAATGCTAAGATTTTTGTTTGTTTCAGCTATTTGCCTACATCTGTGTGATTTTTGGGGCTTTTTAAAAAATGGTGAATGATAGCCTGGTTGCAGAATGTATTTTCTTTTTAAGGCTTATCTTAAAAGAAAAGATGTAGTAGTTTGTAATGGTGAAACCCTCTTGGAAGGAATTTGTTGGATTATTGAACAAATGGTAGGGCAGTTGAAATTATGGACACTTAATGGAAAGTACTTGACTAAGACTGTGTACAACATCTTGTGAATACTCCTGATATATCATAATAAGACGCTATGTTTGTCTAGTCATGAAGTCTGATCTATTTGATTTTAAAATCTCAGATTGTGAGATTAGTCTCAGATTCTGAGTGAGTGTAATGATTCTGAGAGCTGGAATATTGTTAGCAATTGTGAGCAGTACTGAAGGAGTTTCAGGATGTATAATGTAATAGATGCAATTTTGTTTCATTTTTTTTTCCCTAGGCTAATTTAATTTTGATTTATTTGCCTCATTAACCCAAGGATTCAGAAAATTGAATGCTACCTGAGTGAGGTATTATTAACACTAGTGAAATATCTTCAAAATCATTTCATGCTTATAAATTAGTCTTTTGAAAGCATTTTAAAGGCATAATGATACTGTAGTGAAAGTGTACAGCATCGTTTAAAAATTGCAAAATGCTTATTTGATTTCAGAAATAAGACTTGGTCACCTGACTTAAATATATACTGATCTATTATTTATGCTTTGAAAATAGAGCTGATAAAAAGCATAAGTGTTCTTGATATTATATTTTGTCATATCTAGCTAAAAAGATTGAAATCCAGAGAAACAATTTTCTGAAGAAATGAAATAGTATGCCCTCCTGAACCCCTGGGGAAAATAGCCTCTCTGTTTGCTCAGAATACGAAGCAGTAAAACAGTATAAGTAAAATAGACAGCCCATGTCACATTCCTATTTGTACAGTCTGGAATGATGTTTTAAAAACATTTTCTAGTTATTTTTGATAAATAAATGGCACAAATAACATCTGCAAACCAACTCTGCTGATGTAAGATTTTTCAGATCAGATTTGTTTGTCAGTGAAAGTTCAGAAAATTGCTTTGCAAAACTAAAGTTGTATAACTCCCAAAAATATGCATACCAAATATACAAGAATATATCTTGTTCTCCTTTTGTCTTCTCTCAGAGAAAATAAGCTGATTCTCCATTATCTTTGCATCTGGGCTCGGAAGGTAGCTTGATAAAAATGACAGATATCAAAAAGCTCAGTTGCTAAACACGTTTATAAAAGTGTTAAATAGCTGAAAGTTTGTATTTATAGTGGAGCTTTCAGCTTCCTATTTGCAATAGTGTATTCTGGTTAAAGCTCTGAGGTTTCCCCCTGAGCCAGCACTGCTGTGCTGAAAACTTGGTTTAGAGGTTATCCTAAAGATCCTTCCCCAGGTGCTGCCCGTCTGACCAGGGTGTGTCAAGGAGGGATGTGTGCTGCCTGGCTGTTGCTTTCTTCAGGTTCTGCCAAAGGCATTAGCACACTGAGGGTGAAGGGAAGTTCCTCCAAATCTCGTGGCTTTCAGAA